>JAEANM010001826.1:0-26315 GCA_017656035.1 Myanophis thanlyinensis
CTGCGGATGCAATAAGGGCGGAGAAGTAAGAACGCTTCGCCACCCTTATCGCCACTAAATACGTCCTAATATAGGCTTGCAAAAGTGTTCGGTCAGATTCGGAGTGACTGGACCTCCAACCGCTCTCTAGGCGTCTTTTTCGGTATTTCATCTCCCTTAGCTCTCTCGGTTTTGACTTGAGTTCATGTGTAAATCCAGCCACTGTAGTTTTATGACAATGTTTGGCATAAACTAAGCCACTATGGCATGTTCAAATCATGATAAAGACAAAAATGATTTAAAAGAATAAGTTTTGCTCATTGAACTGAAGCTTGTTTAACCAAAGGTTATTGATTGAACTACAATTATCCATCTATCCATCCATTTGTTACATTAATAGGATTTCCTAAACTCAAAAGAGTTTTATTATTTATCTAGAAAATCCAATGGACAGAATGATTCTTTCTGCCCTGCTTTAAGATATTTGAACTGATGTTCATTCACAAAGGAATTTGGAAAAAACAAACTTTCCTTGATGTCTTCATTAATTTGCCTTTAAGCAAACCAAATCCTTAGGATTTTCTTCATTCTTTTAACCACCATCCCAATGCATGCAAATATGGTATAAAACTTTCAGTGTGCACATCAATATTTTATATACAGATTTTAGACATCAACAGAATAAGTATTATTAAGAAAAAAAGTCTACACCTATGTTGTACCTGTTCTTCCAAATTTTTCACCCTTTGTCTATGGGTTCTTTCCTGGGATTGCAATGTCCGTTCAGCTTGGAGCTGAGCACTGCGTAGTCTTTCTGCTTCTAGTTCCATGTCTAGCTGATGTTGTGATGTCAGTTCCATCAGGCGCTGGGCATGTGTTTGTTCCAGCTCTGCAATCTGGACCTAGAATGAATGCATAAAAATAATGCCTAGCTTCATGGGGCTGTGATGTTGAACATGTTAGTGAAGTTGGCTTTGAGAACTTCATAACTGCAGGGGTTAGCAATGTTTTTGTTTTGTTGTTGAAGATCACATGTCTTCAGAGATAGCAATAGCACTTAGACTTATATATCACTTCACAATGCTTTGCAACAATCTCTGGGTGGCTTACAATGTCAGCATATTGCCCCCAACAATCTGGGTCCTCATTTTACCAACCTTGGAAGGATGGAAGGCTGAATCAATCTGGAGCCCATCAGGATTGAACTCCAGACTGTGGACAGAGTTTGGCATTCTAACCACTGTGCCACAAGATACACATACTCCTTGACTTAAGGCCATAATTGAGCCCAAAATTTCTGTTGTCATGTGAGCTACATTTGATAACTCCATTTTGCCTCATTTCACAACTTTTCTTGCCACAGTTGTCAAATGAATCACTGCGGTTGTTAAGTTAGTAACACAATTCTTCAGTGAATCTGGCTTTCCCATTGACGTTGCTTGTCAGGTCACAAAAGGTGATATCACATAACCCGGGATGCTGTAACTGTCATAAATATGAACCAGTTGGCCAAGCATCTGAATTTTGATCATGTGACCATGGGGAGGCTGCAATGTCCTAAGTATGAAAAACAGTCATAAGTCACTTTTTCAATGCCATTGCAACCTTGAACAATCATTAAAATGAAGTGCTGTAAGTTGAGGACTACCTGCACTGTGTTAACAGGATAGCCTGACCTGGATGAAGCAAGTGGTGGCTGGGGGAAGAAGATCTTTTTGTCTCTGATAATACCTTTTATTTTCTTTTTTCTGATTCTTCTCCTTTTTTCTTAAAGTGAATTTTCTTTCTTTCTTGTAGGCAGCAGGTAAGGGACAGAGCATGTTCACCATGAGCCTAAACTGATCTCTTGTGGCAGAAGAAGACCTACATTAATAGGTATTGTGTTTCCTTCTCTCAGTTATCTACATGGGCTGGACTTTGTAATCTGTGTCTCTTCCATGTCAGATTTTAGTGCATTTGGAGAACAAATGGAAAATAGACAAGAAAAAAGCATAACTAGAACTTGTTTAGCTGGTTTCCTCTTGCCATTCAATAAAATTCACAGAATGAATATTAATCTCCACCAAATATCCCCCAAAGCACCCAGACAATTCTTTGCTTGCCAGTTGCTCATGGATTTCATTTCATTTCATTCTGTCTTTACATTTTAGTTTATAATAATTAGAGAAATTATTTCTTCTCTTCTGCAGTAGAATATGATCCATGACCTTTTAAAGAAACTGAGTGTTAGGTTATGAACATTGGCTGTTTTCTCCTCTAATTATTGTGCTTGAAGCAACTGTGAAGAGGTGATAAAAAGTAAATTATGCTGTTCATCAAAAGGATGGATGGGCTGTTAGAACAAGCTATAAGTTTCTCAGACTAGCAAATAAGAATGCAGAAGTACACATAATATTTTTATTTTACAAAGTTCTCTGTAACATTACTTCATGAATAATTAATCTCTAGGTTCCATAAGTACAACAAACCTGCAGGTGTTCATTTCGCATCATGACATCTTCCATCTCCTGCTGTAGGCTACTCACAGATTGATCCAGTCCTCTCATCTGACTGAGTCTAAAAGTATCATCTTCTTTCCCAAATTTCTCACGCTCTGCCTATAAAAAGGACACCAAAATCTCTTATTCAAAGATAATTAAATTAGGAATTATTTGATTCTTGCTTAGTACTATCTGTGAACATAATTTTGAGTACTGTTTATGAACCATCATTTGTGGCTTAAAATTGGTGTGAATGAAACCAACTGAGCATGATTAAACTTAGTATCTGTACTTACCATGTGCTGCTTTCATATACTTTAGCTTTATTTTGGCACTAGAATCATACACATTGATCATACACATGCAATTCCATTTTGCTTGTTTCTGTTTTAATAATATAGTCTCTAGTATTCCATCAGGTTCCTAATGGTCATAATTGGATCTGTTTTTCCTTCTCATCTTTCTTGCACTGCATATTTGGAGAATGTTAGATGTAAGTATGATAGTGGAATGAGCACTTAAGTTACAAAGATGCACATTGAACAGGATGACGTGTAAGAAGTATGGATGTTTTATTTTCAGTGGTGAGGAGAAGCAGGGAAAGAGGATAATATTTGCAGGTGCTGTCAAAATAGGTAAGTGGTGGTCATGACATCATTAAAAAGCACGTTCCTTTAGTACATTTATCAACATTGCATCTACATATAAATGGACACGGCTTCAATCATGATGTCACAAGTGTCACCTTTCCTTTTTGACCCTCTTTGCAGATACTGCTGCATAGATGAAAAGGTATTTTCAGATTTAGTTATAATGGAGTTCTTAATGGTTCCTGAGCTTGGTTGTTTGCTTATAGATATTTCATTGTCCAATTAGGTAATTTCATTGGTGTAAGTGAGTGTGGGATGTGCTGCCTGTTTATATATAGTAGCTTGCCCTGCCAGTTTTGGTATTGGTGAAGTTTCTTTCTTGATGGCTCAATTATTGTTTTCTGTCTGATTGTCTGTCTGGTATTGGTCTTTGCTTATTTGATTGTCTGGCATTGGTCTTTGCTTATTTGAATGTTGGCTAGTGGAGTTGATGCGTTCTATATGAATCTATGTCCCCATTTGATTTTCATATTACTCAGCATCGTGCTAAAAAGATAAAGTATGAATCCCCTGGAAGACATCTGATCAGGCTATCAAAATTGACTGCTCTGTTTTTTTTTCTTGGATGCTGTTCTTGGACATAGGTTTGATGAATTTGTTTTATCTTTATGGGGCTGTCAGATCCCATTGCAGCAACTCATGCAACTGCTTTATCAGAATCCATAACATTCCTAAGTGTTTTTGTCTGATTAATGCTAGTAGCCAGGTCTAATGCTTCATTTCATTTTAAACTTAAGTGGAGATTTTGACTTTTCTCTGTTAGATTTGGTTTTATTGTTTAGCCTAGAGATTGTCTTATTGTAAACTAAAGAGAAAAAAGGAATGTTTGGAAAAAGGCCTTGTCTTTCAGTAGGATGCATCCCTAAAATCTAGATTTGTATCTGTTGAGATAAGTTTAGCAAATGTAGTAAACAGAACAATTGTATGTGGGATTCCAAACTTCAAAGTATTGCAGAAAAAAAGTTTTTTTTATGGTGTAATGTACCGCGCAGGCATGGCCGGAGTTTCCACTCCGGTCCGACTGTATGGACTTTTGAACCGGCAGCTGATTGGCTGCCAAAAGAGCGGTTCCCATTGGCTGGTTCGCCCAGCCAATGGGAAGCGCAGAAAATGACACCGCGGCAAAATATAAAAAGCCACGGCTTCCTTTTCTCCTCCACTTACGACTTGAGTGAAAGCTCATCATGAGCTTTGCTCGCGGCTAGGAATAAATGGGACCCTTCGTGGTCATCCAAACTGATCTCGCGTCTGAGTATTTCTTAACAGATTTTGACCGGGTTTTCGGCTAAAACACTGGCGACGAGGATGGGATCCTGAGGAACGACTAACACCCACAAGAGCCGAA
This sequence comes from Myanophis thanlyinensis, assembly GCA_017656035.1. Lineage (NCBI taxonomy): Eukaryota > Metazoa > Chordata > Lepidosauria > Squamata > Homalopsidae > Myanophis > Myanophis thanlyinensis. The sequence continues at coordinate 4,455 of JAEANM010001826.1, forward strand.
CAACCGAAGACTCACAATGACCACGAACCCGCCAGCCGCCGCTGCGGCCGCACCACCGGCCCCAATCGCACAATCAACCCAGAACTTGCAAGTGGGAAAATGCAAACCATTCGACCCACAGACAGAGCAATGGGACCTTTTCATAGAACGTTTTGACTTCTTCATCATTGGAAACTGCCTGACCGACCTTACAGACAAAGAGAAGCAAGGTCTGTTCCTAAACTGCTATGGGAGGCACATCCACCAGGTAGCGAGGTCCATCGCCACCCCCAAAACAATGTATGAAGTAGACTGGACAGAATTGAAAGACGGATTACAAAGGCATTTTGCACCGAAGCCTTCCGTGCTATTCAGGAGATTTAAACTCTTTGACAGGAAGCAGAAAGACGGAGAGTCCATCGCCAATTATCTAGCAGCCCTAAGAATCCTAGCTGTAGACTGTGAGTTCGGTCCTGAGTTGGACGACACATTACGGGACCGATTGGTGTGGGGGCTCCACGATGAAAAGCTCAAACGTCGACTCGTAGGCAGACCAAACTGCTCATTAACCACAGCAATTGAGGAAGCCATGAGCGCTGAAGCATCGTACCCCCTAACAAAACGACCGGGACAGGTATTCCAAGCATCATATGATGGAGAAGATGATGACATAGTCCAAGATGGCGACTTCCACCCAGGTAGGACCATGAGGGACCCCCAAGATGGCGACCTTCACCTGGTCAGAGCGACGAGGGACCCCAAGATGGCCACAAGGCCACGCCACAACCCATGTGCAGGATGCAATGGGAATCACCCGTGCGCAAACTGCCCCTTCCTACATGCAATCTGTAGTTACTGTTCAAAAAAGGGGCACATAGCCCGTGCCTGCCGCACAGCCTCACCAACTCAACCGCAACCTGGGGCACCACCACGTGGTTCGCGAGGTACCCAATTCAAGAGGGGACCATCCAACAATGAGAGATGGTCCAGCAACACCACCAGAAGACCATATGAGGGATGCTTGACCATTTATGCGGATGTCCAGCAAACCTCAGAGATGGCAAAGATTCCGAAGAGTTCAGCACCTTGGTGAGTGTCGAAGGACAGAACTGCAAATTCCAAATAGACTCAGGCTCCCCGGTAACCATCATATCGTGGCAAGCACTGAAGTCCCTGTTGCCCACCATTCGGAAGGGGAATTTGGGCCCCTCACAAACAGCCCTACGAGATTGTCAAGGTAAAGCAATTCCCCTCCTGGGACAAATCAACATCCTCGTGGCCCACAAGCAGTTCCGTGACTACCCGCCACTAGTAATAACAGAAAGCAAATTTCCACACTTATTGGGCAGAGACTGGATCCATCGCCTGAAATTAACCCTCGAAAAGGAGGAAACCATTAACCTCACCACCGCCGGAACCAACACCAAAGATGACATCGTTGCAGAGTTTGCAGACATTTTTAACGGTGAGCTGGGGAAATATAAGGGGACCCCTATATCTTTCAGCCTCGACCCAGCCATTCCACCAATAAGACTTAAGCCCCGGAGGGTGCCATTAGCCCAAACCTAAGGTCGATGAACAATTGGACAAATTAATAGCTCAGGGCATCTTAGTGCCAATCGACCATGCCAGTGGGAGACCCCCAATTGTCACCCCAATTAAGCCTGATGGTTCTGTCCGTGTATGTGTGGATTATAAGTGTTCCATTAACAAAGCATTACAATGGAATGCATATCCGGTCCCAGTCATCCAGCACCTCCTCCACTCCCTGGGACAAGGAAATTTTTTTGCCAAACTAGATCTGGCACAAGCATACCAACAGTTGCCAGTGGGCGAACAGACAGCAGAAACTCAAACCATAGTCACTCACAGGGGGGCATTTAAGTGCACGCGTTTACAATTTGGGGTTAGTACAGCCCCGGGAATATTTCAGTCCCTAATGGAACGTTTATTACAGGGCATCCCTGGAGTAACCCCGTATTTTGATGCAAACCACCGAGAACTCATCACCACGTTGAGAACAACCCTCCAAAAGTTCCGGGATGCAGGACTTAAACTAAATAAAAACAAATGTTTAATAGGCGTCCCCGAGGTCGAATTCTTGGGGTTCAGGATAGATGTGGCGGGTATCCACCCCACTAGAACTAAGACAACGGCCATTCATGATGTCCCCCCACCCTCCAACAAATCCGAGCTGCAAGCATTCCTAGGACTTCTTAATTTTTACAGCATGTTTTTGAGGCAAAAACCATGATCGCTGAACCTCTCCATAAGCTGCTCAATAAAGCGATGCCATGGCACTGGGGGGACGTGGAACAAAAGGCGTTTCAAGCTGTAAAAACCTTAGTAACTTCAAACAGCCTGCTGGTTCAATATAGTGAATCAACACCAGTAGAGCTAACCTGCGACATGTCACCTTATGGTGTGGGGGCGGTGCTAAGCCATGTATTTCCCAACGGCCATACAGCACCTATAGCCTTCTATTCACGGACCCTTTCTGCAGCTGAAAGGAACTACAGCCAACTAGACAAGGAGGCTCTGGCCACCGTGGCAGGGATCAAACATTTCCATGACTACCTTTATGGCTGGAAATTCACACTTGTAACCGACCATAAGCCCCTTCTGGGCCTCATCGTGGGGATAAACAAACCCCACAAGTACTCTCCCCCTGCATGACCCGCTGGCTCAAGTTCCTGGCAGTCTACTCATACATGCTGGAACACCGCCCCGGGACACAAATACCACACACTGATGCCCTCAGCCACTGCCCACTACCATCCAGCCCGCACGACCCGGCCCCAACACTTCCTTTGCTACTGATTGAACACATCCCAGGAAACCCAGTCACAGCAGACATTATCGCAGCACACACTACAAGCAATCCCACCCTTGCAGCCATCCTGCAATGGGTGCTCAAAGGGTGGCCCCCCACGTGAAGGGGAGAACAATTCAAACCATTTGAACACAGACAGTCCGAACTTTCCACCCAGCAGGGCTGCCTTCTGTGGGGACACAGAGTCATCATACCCCCCCACCTATGGGAACAAATTCTCACAGCCATCCATGAGGGCGACCTGGGCATGGTGCGAATGAAATCGCTGGCCAGGAGCTACGTGTGGTGGCCCAGCCTTGACAAGGACATCGAGGAGAAAGTCAAACTTTGTTCCCCATGCCAGGCGTCCCATATTGTCCCACCGGTGGCACCAACCTCGAAATGGGACACCACTCAGAACCCCTGGTCCCACATCCATGTGGATTTTGCAGGACCGGTTCAGGGCCAAATGCTCCTCATCACTGTGGATGCCCATTCCAACTGGACCGAAGTCCAACCAATGCGTTCCGCCACCATGGAAGCTACTATAGCTGCTTTACAGAATACTTTTGCAACACATGATATTCCAGACGTCTTAGTTTTGGACAACAGCCCCCAATTCGTGGCAGACGACTTCAACAACTTTCTCATCAGCCTAGGAATCCACCACACCACCTCCGCCCCCTACAGACCCATGGCAAATGGACGGGCAGAACGGGCCGTGCGAACAACGAAAGAAGCTGTCAACCGCATGCAGTTGGGCAACTTGCAACAAAAAATAAACACTTTTCTTCTCACCCAATACTCCACCCCCTCCACAACTTCCAACCGTAGCCCCGCCGAACTTCTGATGGGGCGCAAAATAAAGATTCCTCTTAGCAGAGTCCACCTGGATGACCCCACCCCACTTCCCACATTTTCCTCCCAAGGGGTAAGAACATTCTTAGAGGGGGAAGGAGTATACGCAAGGAATTACCCAGGCCCACCCAAATGGGTTCCTGGGACCATCAGCTGGTCAACCGGGCCCAAATCATATGAGATAAAATTAAACGATGGCCGCACCTGGAAAAGGCACATTGACCAACTAGATGGAAGAAATACAAAAGGGAACAGACCTAGTGGGGAGGGGGAACCTAACAACCCAAGGGACATGGACTACATGGGGGGAATTGCGCATTACGTACTTGGGGCTTTTCTCGCACCCTCACCAGCCGCCGAGGCCCAACAGCCACCGTCGCCGCCAATGACGCCACAGCTGCCGCTGCCACAGCCGCCAGGAACAGAAGATGTCCCCGGCACGTCCGTCCATGGCAGCAGCAGCAGCTCAAATGAACAGAGCCTGTGCCATTCGACTCGCACCAGGCACCGCCCAGCTTACCTACAGGACTACGCCTGTACAATACAGGAATCTCGAACGCTCCATCTGAGAGGGGAGGGGTGTAATGTACCACACAGGCACGGCCAGAGTTTCCACTCCAGTCTGACTGTACGGACTTTTGAACCGGCAGCTGACTGGCTGCCAAAAGAGCGGTTCCCATTGGCTGGTTCGCCCAGCCAATGGAAAGCGCGGAAAATGACACCGTGGCAAAATATAAAAAGCCACGGCTTCCTTTTCTCCTCCACTTATGACCTGAGCAAAAACTCATCGTGAGCTTTGCTCGTGGCTAGGAATAAATGGGACCCTTCGCAGTCATCCAAACTGAGCTCGTGTCTGAGTATTTCTTAACAGATTTTGACCGGGTTTTTGGCTAAAACATATATCTCTCTGCAATAATGTAATAGTTCCATTTTTGAAGTACATATGGTAGCTCTAATAAATCACATGACAGGGGTGTCAAAATTGGCAACTTTAAGACACATGGACTTCAACTCCCAGAATTCCCTAGCTAGTCATGCTGGCCTGGGAATTCTGGGAGTTGAAGTCCACTTTTAAAGTGTCTTAAAGTTGCCAAGTTTGGACAACCTGGGTACAAGAGGTAACCATACATCTACCAGTACAGATAACACCATTATAACTATAGTGGGGGTGAAAGGAATAAAAAGAGGAGGAGAGGGAGGGCGGGAGAGAGGATGATGTTTTTTTATAAGCTACCCTTATTTCCCTCAGGCTTGCCCCACAGAAACCTCTTCTACCCCATCTCGTTATTTCCCTAAGGTTGCTCCACAGAAACCGCCTTCCCCTTTCAAAAGGCTTCCCTCCTTATCCTTACTTTCTGGCTTTCCCCTACCAAAACAACCCCTTCCTCCTGTCAAACTCCCTCCCTCTTTTCCATCAAAACCTCCTCCCCACTCTCCACCCCAAGCTACATAATGGAAAAGTGCGTGGCATGGCACCCTACCTCAACCCTTATTTTTGCATTACTTCAACCATTCTGAACAATACTGAGACCGTGATCCAAAGGGAGGGGGGAGCAGAAAAAGCACCTCCCAGTGTTGCAAAATATATTTCCCAAACTGAAAGAGGGCACAGAGGGAAAAAACTGAATTAGCTGTAGGTTGCAAGAGTTAATGAATATTCTGCTATGCAAGATGAAAAAAAAACTTCCAAATAACAGCTTGGAGGAAGGGATCTTCTGTCCCTTTAAGACTCATTAGAAGAAAATATTAAATAGAGGAGAGAGAGGTAAAATCCAGAATAAATACATGGCCAAAATCCAGAATAAATAAATGGTCACATCCGGATTTCCCCTCTGGAGACATCAATAAAGAGTTTTATGAGGTTGATATGAATTACCTTCCCTGGCCTGATGTTCTGGAACTCATTAACTAGAATCTACCCTTTCTTCAGCCCAGGGAATGAGGTTTTACATGGGGGAATTCTGGGGCACTATACATATGGCTATTTTATGCTTGCAGAGATAAATGCTTGTAACATTATTTTGCCATAACAGAAAAATAGCACATTCGTCACCCTCTTCAATTCTCCAGCTCGAAAAATCTACTAAGAACAATAAATAATTTCCAACAAATGCCTGGCCTGACCTTTTCTATCACTTCTGGAGGGACCTGGCAAGAACATTTTTAACCCTTTCTAGGGATGCTCTCAACAGCTAGAAACAGAATAATCATAGCTACAGAGGCAGTTCAGGATTTTAAAATAAAAACCTTATGCATAGAGCATAAGAAAAAAACCACAAGAACTTCTAGTTCAAAATTTTAATGAAAAAAGTAAGTCAAAAAACCTTAAATTAGCACATATGACAAAAGAAATTCATCAGTTTTTTTTAAATTAAGCAGCTATGAAGCATAGTAGTAAGGAATATCTATCACTTGCTCTGCATGACACTCTAAATTTATTTTGGTTTAGCATGTGAAATTGAATCATTAGTTAAAAAGTACGTAGGTAACCAGAATTTGCATTCATGTTCTTTAAAATTTATTCTAAACATAATGATATGTAATTTGCCTTCCAGCCTTTGGACCCAGAGAATGTAAGAACAGCTGCAAAATGGGAGAGAGATTTCTTCCTTCTGAAAAAGACACAGTCCTACATTAAAAAAAATAATTCAAAATAATAACCCCATCAAAGAAGTACTGTCAGCCTGGTCAGTCATTGAAGAAATAACTAGAGACAGGTGATCGCACAGATAACTTGGCTTTATGCTATGAAGGGTTTTATAGGATATGACCAGCATCTTCAATCACACTTAGAATTCTGCTGGGAGCAGTGTGCAGAATAGGGGTGTTGCATGGTTTGATGTTATAATATTGCAAGCTGTCGGAGTCATTGTGTGTGAGTATGGCAGCCATTTGTTTAATGAAATAATAAAATAAAATAAAGTGAAATAAAATAAGCCACAGCATTCTGGACCAGCTGCAACTTCCTAGTGGTCTTCAGAGATAATCCTATGTAGAACAGATAACATTAATTCATACAGGAAGCAGCCAAGATGCAGGATCTCTTGGTTCAGGAATGGACACAGTTGGCACATAAGATGGAGGTAAGGAAAGGCTCTTCTAGCTTATTACCACCTCAAGCAGAAGTCGGGAGTCTAGATAAATGCTCAAATTGCACACCAGTTCTACCTAGAGGAAGGCTAATCCATTCCGTGGCAAAAAAGGATCCCTGTCTGTGAGTAGTCCCAAAACTTACAGCGACTCAAATGCCAATGATGAAGCTGAGCCTGTTCCTCCCAATCCACACCCTATTCTTCAGGCACTGAAATACACTTTGATAATATTACTTGGTAGGCCTGAGGCAGAGATGTAGAATTAAATGTCTTTAGCATATAGTGATACCACCTAACCCTTTGCCTTCATATGACCTCACCTAGCAGTGTCAGGTACCGTATATTTTGGTGTATAAGATGCACTTTCCCCCCCAAAAGTGGGTGAAAATTGTGGTGTGTCTTATACCCAAAATACAGCCATTTTTGGCCTCCTGAGCCCCCACCCAGGCATCCCATTTTCACCAAAACAGCCCATTTTTTGGCAAAAATGAGCTGCATGGAGGTTTCTGGAGCCCTGCAAAATGCCTCTGGGGGCTGGGGAGAGGGAATACAAGATGGGGGGGAGAGGTTGGGAGGCCAAAAAATGGGTGAAAAACGGGCTATTTTTAGCCTCCCAAACCCCCCCGGCGCATCTTGTATTCCCTCTCCCATTCATTTTTGCTGAAAAAGGGCTGTTCTTTTTAAAGCAAAAACTAGCCATGTGGAGGCTTCTGGAGGCCTGCAAAATGTCTCTGGGGGCTGGGCAGAGGGAATACAAGACACACGGGAGGGTTGAGAGGCCAAAAAATGGGTGAAAAACGGGTGAAAAACAAGCTGTTTTTAACCTCCAAAACCTCCTGCGTGTCTTGTATTCCCTCTCCCCAACCCCCAGAGACATTTTGCAGGCCTCCAGAAGCCTCCACATGGCTCATTTTGGCTGAAAAAGGGGCTGCTTTTTGGCAAAAACGAGCCATGTGGAGGCTTCTGGAGGTCTGCAAAATGCCTCCGGGGGCTAGGGAAATGGAAAACAAGGTGTATGGATGTCTCTTGTTTTCCTCTTCTAAAACCTAGGTGGGTCTTATACTCCGATGCATCTTATACACTGAAAAATACGGTAGGTATTTTTAAAAACTGGAGAGACAATAGAACCCTGTGGAATCCCACATCTTGCATATTTAGGGCTGTTCTTCTCTATCACCACCAACAAGGAACCAATGCTGGAAGTAGGAGAAAAACTATTGCAATATTGTGTCTCCCATTCTCATCCCCCTAAAACAGTCCAGAAGTATACTACAATTAATGATATCAAAGGCTATGAGATATAAAGGAGAGACAAAATGAATACACCTGCCACCATTCTGATCCCTCCAAATGTTATCAGTAAGTGCAACTATTGCTGTTTCAGTATGATAACCAAGTTTGAACTCTACTTCCTTTAGTGTCAACTCAGTCTAAAAAGATATCTACAAGATATAGGGTAAGAATGATAACAGCCACTACATAAGATTCACAGGTAGAAGACTGACAGGCCATATAATTAAAAACTAAATGGCAGCTAGATGACAAGATGAAAGCTCCTTAATCTTGCAACACATGGTCAGGCTCAACCATAGTTTCAACTGGGTAACTATCAAACTAAACCAAATCCAAAAAATGCTAAGGATTTCCTGGAAGTTTGGCATTCAGATAAATCAACCATTAATACACACGTAAAATGAATGCTATTTACATATCATTTAAAAGACACAATCCAAACCCTAGGAAAGAAATAAACAGCCTAGAACACATCCCCCACCGACAACCAACATCCAGATAAGCATGAAGTACCAGATATAGGGAAGAAACATTACTATTATCAAGGAACCATAAAGGGGGAAGCCACACTCCAATCAATAGTGAGCAAGCTAATATACTATATATAAACAACCAGGAAACTCCATTGCCTGCACACTGATGATGTTAACCAGCTGAGTCTGTAAGAAAACAACCAAGCTTAGAGAACATGAAGAAACCAACTGTTAAATCATGAGTTATATTATTTTCTATTAGAATAAAAACTGCTAGCAGTTATGAACAGAGGACTAGAACAGATGCTGACTCTACAGCAGTGGTGGTGAACCTATGGCATGCGTGCCAGAGGTGGCACTCAGAGCCCTCTCTGTGGGCATGCGCACCATTGCCCTAGCTCAACTCCACCGCATTTCATTGTGGTGTTTCTCGCCATTGTTTGCAGGGAAACAGAAGTTTGTGGGACTAAAAAGCAAAAGTCAATGAATTCCAACTTCATTGAAGAAAGAAAAAGATCTTGCCTCCCGGATGTCAATTGCTTTTCCTGCAGAGCTGCAGGTGTTTTGGTGCCCCACCTCCTGGCCAGCCAGCTGGTCTTTGGCTCTCTGGCGGCGCATGTGCGAGTGCATGCACGCTCCTTGCAGTTTGGGCACTCAGTCTCTAAAAGGTTCGCCATCACTGCTCTAGAGTCTGATGTGAACAGAAAACTGAATAAAAGTGGCATGTCTAACATTACTCTTTTGCAGAGTCAAACCATGTGTCTGGAATTGTTCCACTTGATATTTTTTTTGTTTGTGCATTCATTTTAGAGTGAGGTATCATTCCACAAGATGGTGTATTTGTGTAGCCATCGATTATGGTTTATATAAATGTATCAGGGTCTGCATTCCTAAGGTACATCATGCTAGATGATAGGTCTGGTTTTATATTAGTATGTTACATAAACAATGCATTTCTTAGCATGATTGGTCACAAAGCCAAAAACAGAGCAAATGAAGAAAATTATTCATCAAGACTTATATCAAGGACAGCCAACGTGTCTCTGAACAGGTTCCTGACCATAATTCCCCATCAATTCTAGTTCAGATGATCAGAAATGTGAATAAGAGCTACATACTAATATCTCCTGCTCTATATAACAGTCTGAGAAAATTCATAGTGAAAGTCTGATATCCAAATACACAAAATTCCCGACGTCTTACTGTACCTTGGAATTATTCCTGCAGAGAGTTATGTATTTAAACAACCCTTACCTGATTAAAAAATTGAAGAAATGCTATATGTTGCACAGATTTATTGGCATTAGAGTAGAAAACGGGAGAAGAATTATGGTAGACATAACTTTTTTTTTGAGAGCTACATGTGGAATGTACAAAGGTCACTTAGAAGAAGCTCACATTAATTTCAGTGGAAGGATCTACTGCATGGTTTGGATTATGCATTGCCATTGCTAGTGCTAATTAGGCTAATCCAAGAGTGCCTTTGCTGGTATCAAACACATGTGTGACAAATGAGTTCTATGAATTTGAACCTTGATGCTATATGCTAGTTGCTTCTTTGAACAGACAAGGAAAGCAGATAACCTAAAGATGCACATATGTAAGTGAAATCTGAAGCTTCACTTTAAGGAAGAATACTGTGTGCATTATTTGGATTATATTCAAAGGACATCAAAGCAGTAATCATCTATCTATAACGAAATTATCTGAGAGGAACTGCAAAACAAAGATTGCAAATATTTTCATTTCCCAGGAACAATAGAAATTCTAACAGTTTTCTTTTAAAAATCTTTCTGTTTAAAACAAAATAAAAGTTTCATAGTTTAGAATAAATGTATCTTTTTTATTTCTGAAATTGATATGCTGCTCAATTTCAAGAAAGACTCTTGAGTGGCTTACAATGATGCCAAAGACAATTAGGTAGAATTTAGATAGAAAAGAAAAAAACAAACAAACCCCCAAACCCAGCGACAATCAATATTGTTTGTCAATAGGGATATTGTCAATAAGGGATGCAAATAGGAATATGTTTTTTAATTGCTTGCTGCTATCTTATAGTGCTTAAGAATAAAGTGAATGGAGAGTAAGTTATTTTGGGCACTATGCCCTCACCAGAAATGTAAGTCACATGCAGATGTGACTTACTTCTAGCAGCCATTTTCCTTTTGTTAGAGTACTAAACATATAATCCTATAGAAATAATTATTATGTGCAATTTCCCCTTTTTATTTTGTATATTTTAATTTTTATGTTATATTTTATAATGGTAATAAAAAGCATTCGCTATTATTAATGCTGTAATGCAATGACTGCATTCAAAAAGAACTTAATAACTTATGAAAAATTATCATGTTACATCTGTTTGTTTTACTACCTGAGCAACAAGAAAGCATATACAGGACAAACTCTGACTTCAGAGAAAAGAAAATTCTTTTGCCATTCCACTCCCTCCAATAAAACTGGGTCTTGTTTCTCCAAGATGGGAAGTACCACAATTCTTGACAAAAAATTGTGAATTTTTAAAAGTTGCCTTTTCTGCCAAGAAATGTAGATCAGAACCTTCAAAAAATATGTTTTTTAAGTGTAGGAGATGTTCTTTGAGCTGGGAGAAGTTAACTATGAAGAGTAAAGAAAGGTATGATACAGTGAAATATTATATATATAATATATAATTCTAATATATATTAGAATTTGGGGAGTGCAGTTTCTTTCCTTCTTTTAAAAGTACTGGTAGGGTTTCCTATGGTTGAATATTTCCTCTGGTTGAAAATAAGAGCTCACAATAAATTCAGAAATACAAACATAATTCATAAAAGTTCACAGCTTTAGGGGAAAAGGTTCTGCCGTTTTTCAGCAATAATGGCACATGCGCTTTTCAAAGGGAGCTTTTCTGTGACACTTGGCTTACTATAATCCATATAATCTTCAATTAAGGATGGAGTCCCACTTGGCTTGAAATTGATTCAAGATAACATGCAGCCATAAGATTGTTTTGTTAAATTAATCCTCCTCTTCCATCATCACTTACTTCATGGAGATAATGCTTCTGCTTCTCCAGATTTCTGTACTGTAATTCCATGTCAACCAGCCGATCTTGTAACAAATGTACTGTGTTAGTTAAGCTATGATTTTGCCTCTTGCTATCTGACAATGCCTGTCGCATGGAGTCAAAGCGATCCTGGAAAATATTATTATTTTTATTCAACCTGAAATTAAATCTGCTGAAAGAATAATTCAAGGACATTAATAAAATGCTTGTAGCAGTGACCATTTCTGTGATTAAAAATGATCTGGCAAGCCAGCCTAACTTCCATTGCTTCCATCCCAGTTCAGACCATTGGAAAGGAACAAACTGTACTGCAATAAGTAATGAAAAGTATGGTTTTTTCCCCCTTTGCACTTATTCTTTCAGAAATGATTAGGAAATTGCCTTTAATTAGTCAGATCTTTAACCCATCAAATTCATGATGGCTTATACTGATCACAGCAGTTATAAGTTTCAGGCAGGGAACTAGCTGTGTTAAAAGATGCAAAAAACTAAATTTGGGTCAATACGCATGCAAAGTACATGCTATACTATATACCTTCCTGGATATTTTAAAAATTAGTAATCACAGTTTATGGTTTAAGACAAAGCACATTAGCAAGACATGAATTTGGGTTATTGGAGAAAAAACCAGCATGATGGGATGTTACATGTAGGAGATGCTGTAGGGGCTTATCCAACTGAATTTGGATTCTGATATCAACTGAATCATTTAAATACTTTGGTACATGGCTTTTTTCTTCCAAAGAAAACAGGGGACTTGTAACAGATACCCAGTATTGGAATGGAACTGATTTGCATAGCACAATTTTACTGGAGTTTAGAAAGTAAGATGCTTAATTGAGATGTGCAGGCAAGGATGACCAAGTGTTTGGAACAACTGGGTTTTCCTACCTGGAGTAGCCGACGGTCTTGCTCTGCAGCTGTCAGGGCCTTTTGGAGTTGTGAGATGTTCTCCTGCAGGGAGGACGTGCCAGCTGTAGCACTGGAGAGAGCTTGAGACAGAGTTTGTACCCTATCTTTAAAATGACTTTCAGTGCCTTCAGTCCTGGCTAGTGAATGAGTCAGTTGGTCAAGCTCTTGCTGCAGTAGTGCAGTTTTGTTCTCCCTGTCTCCTAACTGGCATCGAAGTTCCTGGATTTGCTCCAGCAGGGACTGGATCTCCTCATCCCTTGAAGTCAAGCTCATTTGGGTTCGTTGTAACTCTCCTTCCACTGCTCTGTGGTTCAGCTCCAGCTTGGTGGCCCTGCTCTCTGCTGCTTCTAGAACTTCTTTTAGCTTCCATTTTTCTGTTTCCAGTTTGGCTTCCTTGGTTTTAAATGCTTTGACTTTCTCCTATAATGTAAAAACATCTTCAATACCACAAGCTTGGGAGAAGAGCAGCTAAGAGGAGGATAAACTTCGTGGCCTGGCCACCAAAGCCAGGTGACATTAGAGCTTTACTACAAAAGTACCACAGTAGAATCCTAAAATGTAAAAATTAGAAGAATCTTTAGGCCCTGTCAATGCTTCCCCTCCTGAGAAACATATCTAAAGAGGCACATGACTACCTTGGATTAAATTATGGGAATATTTTATACCTAGGCGTGCTACTACAGATGTCAACTAAAGCCTCATTTTGCTGACTACTAGCACAACCTTCAGATTTAATAGCTAGTCAAAAAATGCAGACTAATGCAATGCCCACTCATCTGACAATGAGAACACTAATTCAGAGAACTTGGTCTTTATCCCACTCCAGATGCATATTATCCTTGTGGGCTCTCTCTCAGTAGAGGCAGAAGTCTCTCCACTCCATCTTTTTTTTTAATGCGTTTGGGAAGTTCTTTGCAATTTTGGGCTCTCTCTCCTTGTTGCAGATTTGTAGCTCCTCTGACCTGTTCTCTCCGAGCCTTTTGGCCCCTAGTAGGTGCCACTTGGGGCTTTTACTTTTAGGAAGTTGCTGGGACTAGTCATGGAGAACCTGGATATGGCAACAGTTTGCATTGCTAAATACTTTTGCTCCTTAACCTGCCTAATAAGGAATTTCTCTTTGTGGATTCTTTACAAACCATAAAAACAATATAACAAAAGTCATTCATTAGAAATTAAGAAATGACATAATTCCTAAGGGTTAAGGTTATGTGAGTTGCTGTTTTGTTTGGCATACAGTACAAGGAAAAGCAAGTGTGACACTGTCCCTAGATTCCACTGTTCTAAAACTGTGTGCAGTACATTGACCTAATCTCTTAATTTTAGAGAACTGAAAAGGGAGCAAAATATGGGCAGTAAAATTATAAAGGTTTGTATACAGTATATGAGATCAAAACAAGAATGTAAGATGTAATAAGAGAAATCATACTAGGAAAAAGGGGAAAAGGGTTGGATGTTCTATGTTAATTTGGGTGGGTGTTCTATGTTAATTAACAGAATGAGCAATAGATCATAATTGAATATATTTAAAAAAAATATTTACATCATTTTTATTGTTCTTTATAAATTAAGAATGTTACATAGATTAGAAAATGAGGAATAATAAATAATATCATAAAGCGATGTTTTTCAATCTGGGGTCCTTTAAGATGTACGGACTTCAACTCCCAGAATTCCTCACCCAGCAAAGCATCTTAAAGAGCCCCAGGTTGAAAAACACTGTAGTAAAGACAAGGGCAGTGACTATTCAAAGTGGTCCCCTTTCAGGCAGCTTCTCATTGCACCTTTACATTTTTTCTCCAGATAGAAGCATCCTTGTTTACCATATAGCCAAGACCACTGTGGCAATATAATAATTTATATAAAAACTTACCACTTAATAGCCTTATGATAGCATTAAAGTAATGAAAAGAAAAAATGTTAGAAAGGGAGATGATACTAGATAAAACTCCTTGCAAACTGTTTATTATGTGCCAATTTAAATAAAAACAATTATATAATGGTAAAATCAGCAATTCTTCTATGGGATTCTTTTGCATTCATTTATACAAACCTCTATTAGAAATGAGGATGTAATTACCTTTCTACAATTTCCCCTATCAAAGAGATAATGTTGCTGTTCTTACAATGTTAATTCTTCAAAATTTATCTCGTGGATTAGCTTTTACAAAATTATTTAGTATCAGTTACTTCCAAAAGTCAGTACTAGTCATTCCATTTCAGTCTCCTTTCACAGCATGAAGTGGACTTACTCAGAAGTAAATCCTGTTGTGTTTCACAATATGCACTTTAAAGAAAACCATCTTTGACCACACAATATATCCTGTGTGCATTAACAACTTTTCAAAATGCCTTTTGTCATTAAAACTTTTGAGGTTTTCTTTAAATCTTGTTCTTTTTGCAAGTTCTTTGTAAAATGTCTTACTTTTCAAGAGCTGGCTGGGCTGTTGAGTAACAAGCAGAATGTCACAGAAAAGGAAGTTGTGCTATGTTACAACCTGAAATGGTTTTTCCTAACTGAAAGAGCAAATATACGCACCTGTAATTCTTTGTTCCTATCCTGACAAATACGTAAGTTGCGTTCCAGGTTGACCACGTGTTCTGCAGATGCTTGGCGTTCCTGTTCTGTTTTGCGAATAGTTTCCTCTTGCAGCATCAGTGCTACTTGTGCACTGTTCAGTCGGCCATCTGTTCCCCTTTTACCTAAATGTAGACAGTTGCAAAAAGCAAGGATTAAGCAGTGAAATCATTTATTCTACTTTAGTGTTTTTCAACCTCAGTATCTTTAAGATGTGTGGACTTCAACTTCCAGAATTCCCAGAATGGTGACTGACGTATTCTGGGATTGAAGTCTACCCTTTTAAAGGTGTTGAGGTTGAGAAATACTGTTCTGCAGTATGAGTGGGAAAGCTTGTGGCCCTCAGAGGTTTTGGGCTTCAGTCCCATTAAGCAACATGCTAATGACAAAGGATTCTGGGAATTGTAATCCAAAACATCAAAAGAACACCAAATGGCCTACCCATTATATATAGTGCTGTCTAATAGTAGTAGTACATGCCCAATCAATTAGAATATGAAATAATGCAATAAACTCATGGACAATAAAGGGCACCCATGTCATGTGAAATCATGTTATGACCAGTAATGAATAAATATAGTGATACCTTTTGGTTGTTTTTAATGAAAAAAGACACTCTTAATATTTGGTATACTATAGAAACCATGGGTAGCTTGCTATGATACCTGAACAATTATAATTATAGTCATTTCTCATGAATGGCAGAATCTCCAAGTTAATAAAGCATTCATTTATTTATGAGGTTATATGATAAAAACAATCATTCATGAAAAAGACCCTCAAATGGCCCTACTTTTTCCTAAATCTTTCAGCGCCCACCTATACAGATAGTCCTCAATTTAGAACTACAATAGGGCCAGACTTTCCATTGTTAGCAAGGTGTTTGTTAAGGTGTGAGTTGTGCAATTGCAATTTTTACCGTGGTTGTTAAATGAATAACTGCAGTTGTTAATGAATGTGAATTGGGCTTCCTCCTTTGACTTTGATTATCAAAAGCTATCTGGAAAGGTCGCAAAAAGCTATCACATGGTCCCAGGATATTGCAACCATCATAAATACATGCCAGTTGCCAAGCGCTTGAATTTTGATCACATGGCATCGGGATGCTGCAACAGTTGTGAAGATTTGTAAGTCACTTTTTTTCAGTGCTGCACCAACCTTGAATAGTCACTAAACAAATGGCTGTAAATCACAAACTACCTACATTAGAAAATTAGGCTGGAGCTTCACATGTCTAACTGTGGTACCATTACAATTTCCATCTAATAAGAATTGGTTTAGAATCTTTTGGTGTATTAAAAGCACAGGTCCTATAAGATATTTGATTTTGTTTTGTTTTTAAAGTTGTTAGGAAAGACCAGTTGATTTTAGTGATGAGGTGTAGATATGATTTGCAAGGATATGTAACTAATTCCCAGCATTTGCTTTTTAAATGACAAGCAGCCTTTCTGAGCTACCATTTTAAGAAGAAAAGCAATTAAAGCAGAGATAAGCTTAATCCTCTTTCTGACCTCTCTCCCTGTCCTGAATCTGCTGCTCAGTCCAGATATGAATGTCTAAATCCACAAAATCTTGATCCATATGTAGAAAAAAGCAAATTCAGAGCAGAGAAACATCTGGCGTGGAGATCAAACATCTGCCCTGATATCACTATTCTTTCATTTAAAGCAGCAGTCTCCAAGCAGCTTTTAAAGAAGTTTAGGGCTTCCTTTCACTTGCTTTGTATACAACTTGCTCCATAGCTGTCTTATCCAGCTAAACAACAAAGAACCAGAGGTGAAAAAACAGATATGTGAAAAAATTCTTATGGATGAAGAGATAAAGTAAAAGAAGAAGAAAAAGAACAGACCTTCCTCACAGTCTGCTAAATATTTCTGCAGTTGCAGAATACGGCTTTGTGTTTGGTCGCGATCAGCCTCCATTTCATTCAGCTGATGACTCATATTCATCACCTGAATTCTTAGATCATCCTGGAAACAAGAGATAGGACATATTCATGATATCCTTGGCTTGTCACAAGGAAATATATAAACTCATACCAGATACATTTATTTTTTAAATTTATTTTATATTGTCTATAATTTACTAAGCCACAAGGGTAATTTTTAACATGGAAACTATTGAACAACTATGTAATCACCTTGAAAAACAACTACAAACTATACATATTCTAAAATCAACATTAGATAAAACAATTATATAAACTCATACTGGATACATTTATTTTTTAAATTTATTTTATATTGTCTATAATTTGCTTTACTAAGCCACAAGGGTAATTTTTAACAAGGAACCTGTTGAACAACTACATAATTCACCTTGAAAAACAACTACAAACTATACATATTCTAAAATCAACATTAGATAAAACAAAAATTAAAGTTAGAGCAAGTAACTGCATTTCCAACAAATTTCCAGTGATCTCACTGGTAATCAGACTATTATCGATAACATGACCCATAATATTGCTAATAATTTAATAGTCATTAAATAAACTAGTTAATACTTTTATTGCTCGATACATAAGCAAACATTAAATATGTATTGTCATACTCTAACTCAAATGGTTTTCTTGTCCTACAAAAACCTGATTTCATGTTCCACACCTGTAACTGAAGACACCTTCCTGAATTGTTTGGTATGAAAGAAGTAGCCCTTGATATTTTAGAAATGTTAGTGTTGCTCAAGTCTTAGACAGAAATAGACTACAATCTATGTATATCAGGCTCTTAATTTGGCAGCAGACTCTTCCTTTCTGAAAGTATGGCCTTGCCTACCCCAAAGAACTAAACAGTTTATCCACAATGTTTGCTTAGCTAAAATGCCTTGGATTTGGAAGTGATAAAAAGAGGGATCTGCAGAGTCCTTGTGCCTGGAGAAATTCATATTAATGGTTTAATTGATTAAATTTACATTTAAATTAAATTCAGATTTTATCCCATTTTCCTCAGTGTGGAAGTCCATATCTACTATCCTCCCATCGTTGCATAACCCTGACCAAAAAGATCTGTCTGAGGCACTTTTCGTGGGCATTGGAAAATAACAGTATATCTCAATTTCAATTTATGTATTATCAAAAAAAATCTCACTATACAAATCAAATACTGCTCTGAATCTTCTTCCTTGAAGACAAGGCCAGAGGCCTTGGAAACTATTATTACTAACATAGGTCCAGTCAATCAAAATGCCTTCAGTTTTGAGGCTACAGTACATAGCTTTATTTACAACTAAATAAGTAAATAAGCACCAGGACTGGACTAGAAAAATTAAGAACACTAAGTTTCTTATAGCTCATAAAGTGTTAACTGAAATATGTTGTTATTGTTTGTAGATAGTTTTTCCTTTTTTTCCCCTTTCTGGTTTACACAAATTAACAATAAATTCCAGGATCTTGGTGGACAGGACAACAAAGCAGGGAATGTTTTAAATGTGATGTAGCCCAGAATTAACTGATTTCTTCATTTGTCAGAAAGGCTGTTGGATGATCTGATGCTATGATTATTGTGACAAGCCATGTTTTTTTAATTATTCTGGTACAGTATAAATATTTATTCATTTTTACAAGAGGCATGCTTTTGAGCAATAAATAGCACATGACAGAGACAGGGCTGAACTGCCCTTGAATGTTGCTAAACATATGTCTTGGGAGTCAACTTGGGGTCACAGTAAGTTAAGTTGGCTCAAATGATCCCTGCAAAATGGAGTTAGAATAGCTAGATGATTTTCAGTTCTAGGCAAATGAACTGGAAAGAATTTTGAATATCCCTTTCTGGTTCACAAAACTACAGATGCAATTTTAAAGAAACAATATGCCTTCGTAAACTCTTTGCTTCAAAAAGACACCCAGCTATAGTGGAAAGATACATTTTTCATACTAAGCCAAAACCAAACAAAATCTTTAATAGTATCATGTGATATATCAATCCAACTATAGCAGAGGTGGGATTGGAACAAAAGTCTTTTATTTCCAAAAGTAACATTTTGTACCTAGCAACAGTGCTCTTTGTACAGCTTATTTACTTCTAGTTCGTACCATGATCTTATGCTTGTAAATTATCTTATGTCATGTATTTAAATGGCACTTATTGCACTGGTTCCTTAACTTTCTTTGTCACCAATTCCAGTTGGTGCTAGTGGGACAGGAGAGATCATGCTTAATCCCTTGTGGAGTGTTGCAAGGGCCAGTTGTCTCCCTCTACTATTTAACATTTACAGGAAGGCAGCAGGCACAAGATCATCAAAAGGTTTGGAGGATTGGTGTCATCAAATATCAGGTGCAAGCAACCAGAACATTCATAAATAACCTCAAGCTGAAAATGTATTTCATCACCTGCATTGCAATACAGTGCCATAAGAATCTCAACAGATTGCTTGTCGTCTCCTGAAACTGACCAGATAAGGCTTTATGGATTTGGAGGGAGGTGATGTTTCTGCTGTTTGTGGCTACGGAACAACTCCAAGCTAGGCCCTCACTTGTTCTCCAACATCAGTATAATACCCAGTTTTACATTTCTACTACCCCAGGCTGGTGATACCAGTGAAGTCTCAGTCCTGAAAAATGGATGGGGGAGATATAGGCTTAAACTGAATTTTTAAAAAAATGGAACTATTATTTCTCCATGGAGTGTTCTGTCTGCTCCAGTGGTGTCACTTGATGGGATGGTATGACTCATGAAGGTACAGATTCATGACTGGGGATTCTTCAGGAATGGCACGTTGAGGCTGTGGGGTCGGAAGATTTTCCCTAGCTTTGGCTAGTAAGCCAGTTATAACCATTAATGGAGTGGTGGGGGGAGGAGGAGGGATCATGCTGCAGTGACACATATTCTTATCACCACCTGCTTAGATTATCACAACATGCTCTACCTTGAAGATTACTCAGAAACTATAATTGGTTTAGAGCAGTGTTTCTCAACCATGGTGACTTTAAGATGTTTGGATTTCAACTCCCAGAATTCCCCAGCCAGCAAAGCTGTTGAAGTTTTGAAGAGTTGAAATCCAAACATCTTAAAGTCACCAAGGTGGTACTAGTTGGTACTAGTTCATAAAGCCTTACATAATTTGCTGCCTAGTTATTTCCAGAACTACAGTCCCTCACTGGAATGGCCTGATCAGTTTGACTTACCAGAAAAAACTACTAGTGATACAGTAGTTAGGGAACTTAGGGAAATGAGAGTGGCAAAGCATGCTTGTGCTACTTTTCATGGTTTTACCAGCTGTTTGGAATAGAATGTCCCAATGGAAATCTAGTTGGCTTCTACTCTGCTTACCTTCCAGAAGCTCCTCAGATTAGTTTCCTGGTTTATTAGTTTGGTTTAATTCATTTGATATAATTACTAATTTTGCGGTAGTATTCGTGTACTTTTTATTTATTTATTTATATTGTCTTTTCATTGCATGCTTGTTTATTATTTCTTATATAGCTTATCTGTACATCATCAAAAGTTCCTAAGGATTTGATGCTCTATAAATGTTGATGATGATGGAGGTTATCACTGCTAAAACATAGCATTGAATAAAATAAACCCTTTTTGCTTTGAGTAAAAGAAATGGACTAATTTATTTGTTACATATTTTAAGTCATTACTGGCTTTGATCCAGAATGATTAGGTAGATTTATGTGCATTTATGCTCTCCAGGCATTCAAATAATCACGCTGAAACTTCGATAATAATTTCTAGTAAATGCCCTTAAAGCTAACAGGATGCTGAAAAAAAGCATGGCATATTATTTCAAGTGGATGCCTAGAAACACATGCTTTAAGGGATGCATTTGTACATACACTGAAAAGCAGAACAGAGACTCTAGTGCATAATTCCAGACCTATTCTATTTATGTCTTAAGCATACTTCCTAGTACTTAAATGTTACTACTTCAGTAAGTCCACAAGTAAGTCTCAATTTTTGTACATTGAATTTCAACCTTAGAATATTTCACTTTCCCTGGATAGATCAAATGAATGAAGGAACTAAACAAAGATTTGAAAGAATATGGATAATCTAATGGTAATCAATGGATGATGGAATTGAAAATAGTTTAGTCACCTAATTATAGATTTTATTTTTAACATCTCCTTCAATTGATACGAAGACTAATGTTTGCTATCTATATTAAATTCTTTGTATCAATAGTAAAATATGAACAGAAGCACAAGAAGAAAGACACTATTTTGCCACAACTCCTTAACATTAGCTTTATTAAAATAAAGTTGATCTGCACTCAGACTGTGATAAATTAGTGAATGTTCTCTTACAGTTTTATAAAACACCAAATTCATAGCTGTGAGTTTTACAAAGTACATGAATTTATACCATCTAAATCTCAATATTCTTCTCATACTCTCCGGATCTTTAAGGTGGTAGAAGTTAGAAGAAATATTTGAAAGAGAAGCCCTTGCTTACCCTCTCTCTTTGTGTGTCTCGCAGCTCCTGGAGGAAGTCCTTCAAAGCATCTCGAACTACTTCTGGATCAATTTCACTTGTGGTTTGCTCACTTCTGAGGGGAGAAGTTTGATGAAATGGTGAACGGGAACGGCTCCTCTCAGGTGATCCAGTGCGAGATGCAGGTGTTTGGCGTCCACTGATTCCTATTTAAAAAAAACCCAAATACTTGCTTGGTCTTGGCCAACAGACAAGGTTGAAATGGATTTCCAGAAGAAAAGACTTCACAGACTACATGATTTAAGATTTATTCATTCATTTGGTTAATAAGGGATAATAAGGTTAATAAGGATTTGGTTAATCTGGGATGAGTTTGATTCTGTTACCCCAGATGCAGTGGACAGATTGCTGGGTGGCCTTAATGCCACCACCTGCCTA
>JAEANM010001827.1:0-26314 GCA_017656035.1 Myanophis thanlyinensis
TTATAAAACCCGCCCGGACGCCCCGGACAGGACGTAAAAAGAGGACATGTCCGTGCAAAAGAGGACGGTTGGTCACCATAGGCCTCAACCTTGTCTCCCAGATTTGACGTTATATGAGATTGTGTAACAGGATACCGTTTTTTCCCCAAGAAGTCTTTTAGTTGCAAATTATTACTGCCATTCCTTAGATCAGTGGTGATGAACCTTTTACTTACCGAGTGCCGAAAAGTATGCACTTTGCGCGTGCCATCTGCACTTGTGTGCGGTTCCTCCTCCTGCGCTGCATGTGCAATCGCACCATCTGCGCATGCATGCAGCTTTTGCATGTGCAATGCATGTGTGCTGCATGCAAGCACTCACACACACATGAGAAATCATGTGTGCTTGCGCAGGACAACTCCAAAGACCAGCTGGATTTCATGCTGCAATCACACGCATGCACAGCAGATGGTCGAAGACCAGCTGGGTCTCTGCAATCATGCATGCATACATGTGCAATCGCATGTGCACGCTCAGCTGGTGGTACGTTGGCTGAGAGCTTGTGTGCCCAGCAAGATGGCTCTGTGTGCCACGTGTGGCACCCGTGCCATAGGTTCGCCATCATGGCCTTAGATCATCCTTTTATTGTTTTTCAGTAAACAAAAACTATTCAGAATATTTTAACTATGACCTTGGAGGCCCATTCCATACGGCTCTGGCCCCATAACCTCTTACAGGCAAGCGATGGCTTTCCTCAGCAGTAATGCTACAACATATATTAAGTAAACAGGCTATGAATAACAACAAACAATGCAGAAAATATCTATACAATAAGAATCGGTTCTTTTGTGAGGTGGCCTTTTATCAAAACCACTTTAGAAACAAAATGGGAAGAAAACTACCTAGAATTTCATTTTAATTAAAATTGTAGAAGAGAATTAGAGAGCTATTTTGGTGTAGTGGTTAAGGGATTTATTATTATTATTTATCACATTTATATATTTAGGCTAGAAATCAGAGACTGTCAGTTCTAGTCCTGCCTTAGGCACAAAACCAGCAGGGTGACCTTGGGCCAGAAACTTTCTGTCACTCCTGAGAAAGAGGCAGTGGCAAACCACCTTGTGCAAAACCTTACCAAAATAACTGCAGGGATTTGTCCAGGCAGTCTCCAAGAATCAGACATTATTGAACAGAAAAAAAGAGTTCCTAATAGGAATGCACCAAGAGTGTTCAAAATTCTTCATCAGATTTGTTCTGAGAAATTAGGAGGCGATTGCTCTGGTGTTTTCAAGGGAAAAGGACATTTTCCAACAATTTCTAAGCAGCAGAGCTTCTTAGTAGTAACAAGAGTGCTCCTAATTGTAGGAAGAGTTCCTTTTCAATTTTTTCCTTTGGGATTGAATGAAAGTGGTCCAGTGACTCATATCTGCATATCTGAAGAGAGGAAATTATCTCTCTTTTTTTCCTCATATGTGCATACACATATAGTAAATACACATAGAGGGTTGCAATATTCCACCCATTTGAGCAAATGTCCTTTCGTAAAATTGAAATGAGATGGGAAAAAAATACTATTTTCTGCTAGGCGCTAATTGATTGTGAAAAATCATTTTTGTCTCCCCGTAACCCCTTTCCTTGTTTTTGTTTTGTTCTTAAAGGCAAGCGTGTGTGCATGGGAGAACAGCTTGCCAAGATGGAGCTTTTCTTGATGTTCGTGAGCCTTTTGCAAAGTTTCACCTTTATTTATCCCGAGGACTTGAAGAAACCACCAATGGAAGGAAGATTTGGCCTGACCTTAGCTCCCTTTCCATTTAAACTTATTGCCTTAAAGAGATGAGGAAACTTCCAAGAAAAATGCTGCATGATGTTCATGTTACTATATGAAATTCAGGGCTATAAATGAAATGTTCTTCACCAAAAGCTAGTCATTAGCCCAAAGCAGGGTAGGGAATTTTCAGCCCATGGGATGTCCAAAAATTATCAAGCACTTTCTCCTTTGCTTGGGCTATTCCCCCACTTGATAAGCTGAAACTCTTCAACTATAGAAACAAACTGAATTCATGTTGACCCCAAGGGCTTCAGAGTAACAAGAGAAAATTGGGGCAGCCACACATAAGGGAACCACTGGTTGTTAAATGCCTTTTTATAGTAGATAAAAAGCAAAGGAAAATATTGGAAATCTAATTTGCACACAATAGACAAGTAAAAAAAAGATTCAGAAAGCACTTAGGTATTTGCAAGTTTTAAAAAGACATAAAGATGCATAACGGGTTATCTTAAAAACTTGAGAGGCATTGCAAACTGTCTTAAAAATCAGTCTGTTGGAGAGGGGTGTGTGTCTTCTATTGGATAAGTCTGGCTTTTCTTCACTTTCAGCAGTAAATAAAGTAAAAATAGCTGTCCTACACATACAGATGTTAATTCAATCCTCAGGCTGACTCCTTTTACATGCTTCAGGAAAGCTACTTCTTTTTAAAATACAGATATGTTCAATTAAATGAAACTTCCATGTTTTAATAATGAAGGCAAATTTTATTTTTAAAAGATGATGGAGTAAGATCTCTAGGGGTGATGCAGAATGATATTATTGATTCTAAGGGACCATCACTGTGCCCAACTACTGTTTCGTTGTGTTAATCAAGAAAAGCAAAAGAGTAAGTGGACTTGCACAATTCAATTTTTAATATATATTTTCTGAGGTTTATCTCATGGTAGCTCTATTTATTGTTTGCTAAAAGCTAATTTTTGTTGGCACAACTTATTTCTTGACGACTCATATTCTGGGTTTCTGGAAGATCGGTGCTGACCTCAGCCTGATTTAACCGGAAAGCCACCTGTAACATCTATATTGAAAATGTGTAATTGCATAGTGTAAATGCCATAGGAAGCGGCATTAGTATGGTCAAACTGTACTGCTCCAGAAAAGCATAGGAAATACAATGATAAATATCTAAAAATAGGATTTTATTGGACAGAAGATGTATTTGTCTCTAGCACCTTAGTGCTTAGCCTTTCTATTGGAGAATAGTCTTGACCAGCTATAATTGTCCTGGCATGAACTATACATAAAATAATTCAATTGACAAATATTTGAGTTTGAATTTGGGGGCATAAAATTTAATTTAAAAAGGCCTTTAGAAATGAAAGATAGGAATGCAACCCTTATTCTAATCATATTTGTCAATGCTTTTAAATACTAAAATGTAGAGAGAGGAAGAATAATTGCTAGTTCCTATATTTCCTATATATTTCATGGTCCATAAATGCAGAATGTTTTGATGAACATTTAGATGCTATTCAGCAATAATAAAAAGATGTACTTGCATTTAACCCCATTTTTATGCTCTACATGAGAGAAAGACTCTTAACTCTTACCTTTTTCCCATTTCTGGTTTCAGGGCAATACAGAGACATAAATGCACTTAGTCATGTTTGAAAAGAACTTTATTTTGTAATGTTTTAATTAAATTAACTGCATTTAAAAAAAATCCTTGTGTGAGGTAAGAAAGGTAACTATTCCTTTTCATGCATGTTATCCTAATTTTAAAAAATCATACTACCAGAATTTGGGGCTTGTACTTTTTGATGTAAAATCAAAAGTAATTTCAATTGAAAATGGTGGGTTTTCATTTTCAGTTCACAGAGAACCTGAATTAATGAATCAGCAGGTTTGATGAACACACAACTATTTTTTGTTTACCTAAGGTTTATTGCATGAACAATATTTAACTGGTTCATACAATACAGTGTTAAAAATTAAAGAAAGGGCATTGTGACATAGTGTAATATCAATTAACTCGCAGAATGAATTATCTTTTAAGAAGGAAACTTGGCCATCTTCGACAATCCTTATCCTTCAATTGCACTGCTAACATTTAGATGAGTACTGCTATGGCAGATAATCTTATCAGGCAAAATACAGCTGATCCTTGGTATGGCATGTGTGTCCTTTTGTAATGAAGCAATCTTTTACTGAAGCACTTTATAATTTTGTCAGATTCCAAAGGTCTGTATTACTGCATTTTAGAAGGGTCTGAGTATATTAGTTGCCTGTACCTTGCTAATGTTTATATTGTCTAATGTTTTCAAAATGAATGCCTTGTTTAGAATTTTAGGATGAGAATGTAAAATCAAAGATCTGAAATAATGGATTGGGGTTTTTTTGTGAAATATGGTCATCTAAATAAAGTTTTAGATAAATAAAATAATATCTGTCTAAATAAAGTTTTGTTTTTAAAAACTATTAAAAGAAGACAATTTTTATTTAAAACACGTTCTACTCTGGGTATTAAAAATATAACAAATTATTTTACTGGTCTTTTTCAATTGCTATTCAAATGCTTGGGAGTACAAAATACCTGGAAAACCTCAGGTTAGTGAGAGTTATATTACAGATATCCTTTTTATGTATACCTAAATCCTTTCTTCTAGTGTTATTTCTGACTGATGTATTTTTGTTTTGTATTACTACTGTAATAATCTTTCTCCAAGTATTCTTGGCAACTGTAGTTTTCTATGTAAACATTCTTAATTCAAATGATTTCTTTAAATTGAACCATATATAGGTAAAACTATTATAAAATGGGCATATTTTTTCCTATATTGTCTAAACTAATTATAATTTCAAACAATGGATGCTATGCCTTAGCTTAGTGGGCTATGCAAGTGCAGCCAATAAATCAGTGGCACAATGCAATGGGTAAACTACAATCACCAGCCTTTAGAAAGTGAAACAAGCAAGAAGTCAAATCTGCATACATATTTATACTTAGTATATGTGTAAGCGATGTGTGCCAAGCAAAATTACTATCATACAAAACAGGTTTTAAAACTTTTCAGGCCAGAGAACCTGTTGCAATAGGTAATAAATAAATCTTGGCACCCTTGGAAAAGAGACAAAGCTGTAAATGATAATTCTGGATTTTTTTTAACGTTTATTTTCTGGTGAATTGTCAGGTTTTGCAAAATTCAATTTGAAAAGCCCTGAAGTAGGGAATAAAGATTCGTATGTTAACTGTGTAGGAAATGAGAATTACCAAATACTGAATTATTTATCTAATTGCTTTTATTAAAAAAATAAAAATTAATGGAATTTATATTCTTCTATAATCTGAATTTTTGTGCTCTTAAATGTCAGCAATTGATTAATTTTTCTTTTGGAGGACATACAGTGAAATCATGTGGCATTTTATTGTAGTAAAAACCTACCTCATTCAATACATATATGTAATGTTGCCAGTGATAAGGAAGTTGAAATCCAAGAATTTTGAAACCGGCAAGACCCAGATTGTTGGGGGCAATATGCTGACTCTGTAAACAGTTTAGAGAGGGGCTGTAAAACACAGTAAAGCAGTATATAAATCTTAAGTACTATTGTTATTAAGTAACAGAAAGTTGACAAGGTAGTTTTTAACCTTAGGCCATTTGAAGAGCTGTTCATCGAAATAAGTGTTAAACATTCAGAAAACCCGGGGGGCGGGAGGGGGGAAATAACCGCAAATGGAATTCAAACCATGCCCATTATAATCCGATTTGTAGGATTACATTGCAGATACCCGAACTCAAATCATGGTCTTAACTAAGTGAAAGCATTTTTTTACCAGACATTGTTTCCACCTCACTTTCGATAATGCCCCCGCACCCACCCGCCTTGAAAAACAAATGGTGACATTTATTAGCCCTTTAAGCAAATCCTGGCGATATTTGGAAGGGTATCCCAGTTGTTTCTCAACCTTTGGCGACTTGAAGAAATGTGGAGTTCCAACTCCCCAAAAGCCGGCTGAGGAATTCTGGGAGTTGTTGCAAGTCCACACCTCTTCAAGTAGCTGAGAAACTGAAAGGCTACAAGAAGGAGAAGGCCCTGCAGTTCAAAAGTGAGAGGTTTTCTTGCTGGCAAAGGAGGCCTGTCAGATGACAAGAGTCTTGCAAAACAAGCCGGGCCCGAAGAACTACCGAAGGCATCGCAGAGAGAAAAGCAGCGGGCCGAGGAACCCGGGCAGCTTTCGCCTTCCTGATTAAAGGCAAATGGGAGGAGCGGGTACGAAGCTCGGCCCTCTGGGGTCGGCAGCATCGCTCTGGATTTGTCGGCGCTGGCCCGCCCATCCTCGGCTGCCTCTAGGGCCTCCTACGCCCCCGCCGCTGCCTTCTCCTCCTCCTCCTCCTCCTCACAGAAGAGCGTGCTTCGCCATGGCTTTCGCGACCCGTCCCTTCGTGCGCCTGGCTTCCACCGCAGCCGCCAAGAAGCTGGTGATCAAGCATGTGACGGTGGTCGGAGCCGGCCTGATGGGCTCCGGGATCGCCCAGGTGAGCTGCCGCACACAGAGCCGTCTGCCCTCCGAGGCTGGAAATAAGGGCCGTTGGCTGGAGCAGTCCAGCTTAGAGCCTCCCTGGCCCTCTGCCGCCCTTGGTTAGTGCATGGAAAAATCTGCTTCTCGCCGCGATTGGATCCCCGAGCGCTGGCTAAAAGCCGGGAAAAGTGTGCCAAAAATGCCTTTTATTAACACCAAAGCGGAGGGTGATCTTAAGTCTGTTGCAATGGGGGAGGGGAGTCAAAACTGCTAGCAAAAGAAGAGTCCAGCAGGAGAAAGGACACCACCTTCCTCCCCACAGCCCTCCAGGAATGCTGGATTTACTACTCCGGGAATGCCCACTTAGTATGGTATGAGAATTATACTTCTCATTGCAATATGTAGTTTACTGTACTATATGGTCTAGAATAGCTGGGAAATTCTGGGAGTTGGAAGTCCACACATCTTAAAGAGGCTGGGGTTGAGAAACCCAGGTTGTAGGTGGAGCAAAGTTGATCTGTGCAGATAAGATCCCATTAATCTGAACTGAAACATAACTACACTAGTAAGAGAAGAACAGCACACGCCTCCAACGTGATTTGGGCGTGTGGTGCTCAAGGTATGGTAAGAGAAAATCTTTAGCTGCAATGGATGTGCTACCTTTTGGATACTATAGTAACTTCCTTTGAGGCCCTTAAGAATTATACCCAAAGGTGATTTTTTCAAAAGGCAACTTGGACTTTCTGGTTTTTCTTTGAAGACGTTTTGCTTCTCATTCAAGAAGCTTCTTGGATGAGAAGCGAAACATGTTCAAAGAAACACCGGAAAGACCAGTTGCCTCTTTGGAAAAGCACCTTTGGAACAACCATGAGCTGGATGACTGAGAATCTCCATAGACATTTAGGGATTAAAACTCAGAACTTTCAAACTAAGTTTCATCCCAACTTTTGTTTTTGTCCATAATGCCTTTCCAGAATTTTGTTTTTTTTATTATTGAAGAGGCATCAAAAAGTTCCCCAACTCCCCCAATAGCCTGTTGTTTTAAAATTTACAGTATTTAAATTAAAGCAGCTTCGGCAGTTTCCAATAAGGAAAAAAAACATTTAAAACAATAGTGACACTTAAAAAAAATCCCCAAAAACATAGTAATCGAGGACTTTGTATAACAGGGATTATTAGTCCTTACTGCCTTTTCTCCAAGGCCTGGTAGGAAATAATGGTTTTAACAAGTTTCCCAAATAGAAGAAAGGGACAGGATATCCTAATCCTAAAGAAAGGCAGATTTATTAATTTTAGGGAAAATTCATTGATATTCGGAGCAGTTGAAAAACATGGCCAACTTCCTTTTGCTGGAATAGTCAGATGGATAAACAAATAGTTGGCAGAGAGGGTTGGCTCATTGCCTTAAATCAGGGGTCCCTAAACTTCTAAGCTCATCAACCACTTCATGAAGTTTCAGATAGTTCATCGACCATTTACTATATTAAAAAAATACTATTCAATCGCACTATGAATAATAACAACAGCAATAACGGATAGCCTCGTCAAGCCTTGAGAAGTGGGAATGCTGGCTTAAATGGACTGTTCCATCTATATGATTGTAAATCAGGGGTCTCCAACCTTGGCAACTTTACAACTTGTGCATGCGCTGGCTGAGGGATTCTTGGACTTGAAGTCCACTAGTTATAAAGTTGCCAAGGTTGGAGACCCCTGTTCTAAATAACAGTTCTGGCAAGTGTGTGTCGAAGTATTTGGTTGGCAGACCTTATTTGTGTAAATGTTTCCGCAGAAGCACCCACAGAAATAGTAGCCCTATGGCGAGATAGGAGGGAAATAAATTTAGCAAATAAATAAAACTTTTGTCAAAGCAGCAGAAGCAGTATTGTACCATCACAATGCGAGGTCCGTCTTTCATGTGCCCGTAAAATGTTGCAACATATGCATGCCACTGTTTTCATCAAGTTGACAATAACCCCCAGGTAGCTCTGCTGACAGTATGGAAGTCTCCAAATTGCACAGTGCCTTATTGGTAGGTCTCATTCAAGTATCTGATCATATTGTTCTTTGCTGAATTGGTGCCATAAAGATAACTATATCTTTGCACTCTGGTCCTTTTTGTCCCCAGTTAGTTGGGGTAAAAAGAAGCCAAGTAGATACAGCATTCTCTTTT
The DNA here is from genome assembly GCA_017656035.1 of Myanophis thanlyinensis. Taxonomy (NCBI): domain Eukaryota; kingdom Metazoa; phylum Chordata; class Lepidosauria; order Squamata; family Homalopsidae; genus Myanophis; species Myanophis thanlyinensis. The sequence continues at coordinate 8,437 of JAEANM010001827.1, forward strand.
AGTAATAGGGAGAAAAGACTCAAGAATTAACCAGAATGAAATGAGTCTTCAGAATGTATTGTGTGTAGACAGAATTGAAATTTTTCAGAGTTATGTGAGTTTTTAGAAACATTGAGTTACAGTTTGGTTTGCATACTAAGACCAAGAGCCATGTCATATCTGGCAACTGCATCTCATATCTTGGTAACCCTGTGACCCTGAAGCATGCTTTTGGCGATACAATCATGAATGGTCACTGGTAATATTTTCATAAGTACATGTGGATGGCACTGCAAAAATGCTGCTTCCAAAATCACTGTTATTTTCAAGAGTGTCCATGGATTCCCAGGATGTGTTTTTAGAAGATAAAAATGGCAAGTGGTTGTACCTCATGATTTGTATATAACCCAGTTTCTCAGGGAGAAAAAAAAATACAACAGTCTTCAACTTGCAACAATTCATTTAAAGCCCATTCAAAGTTACAAAGGCATTGGGAAAAATGACTTTGTACCATTTGTCATACTTACAATCATTGCAACATCCCCATGGTCACATGATCAAAATTCAGATACTTGGCAACTGACTCATTACTAATGCCCAGAGTCATGTGATCACCTATTGTGACATTCTCATAGGCAAAGTCAGTGGGTAACCCAAATCCACTTAACTACCATATTACTAACTGCACTTAACAATTGTGGCAAGGAAAAAAAAAGTCATAAAATGGGGCAAAATTCACTTAACAAATGTCTCACAAGCAACAGAAATTATGGTCGTAAGTAAAGGACTACTTGCAAAAATAAGCTGTGTATATTTAGTGAGTATCTTGGGAAGGCTACAAAAGTATCCAGTAGCTAACTCAGTTTAGCTTCTTATTCTTTTCAGAAATGAGTGGTTTTGTATACCACTGTTAGCCATTTTATGACTGACTAAGCCAATCCCACCACCCACAAAAACTCTTTCCTTTCAATACTACAACATGAACTTAAAGATGGACCATTAAGTCTTGGCCCAAATGATTTGAGATCCCTGCATTAAATCCACATTGAGGATTTAACTTGTTTCTTTATTTCTTACTAGAGAAAGAAAGCAAAAACAGCAAAAACAAGAGTTTTCAGTGTACACGACAAGTTGCAAGTTACAGTGGAATCTGTGGTTACGAAAACTTCTGACCACAACCAAATCGGGTGCCGACCAAAAATTTCACAAACTGTTTGCATCTGGTCATGAACAAATACTCAGGTGGCGATCAAACATTGCACGGCCAATTTCCCCTTTTGCGCCCTTTTTTATGTACATGCATGTGCAGTCAGACTCACTTCCGGTCATGACCAAATCGGGTGCCAACCGAAGTTCTGGAACAAATTACAGTCGTGACCAGAGGTTCCACTGCATCTTAAATTGCGGGACACAGGACATGTGGTTTGGGTTACACATTGCACTAATGCATAACATGGTTTTTGTGACTTAGTTTTATCTGCATTCAACTATTGTGGCTTGAAAAACACAGTTTATAGTTTGCAAGGGAAAGCAAATTTTTGGTGCTGGAGAAGCTGCATACATGGAAAGGAAGAAGCCAGAATTGGCATGTAGTGTCCTACTGGCACAAATGGGCAGAGTTGGGATTTTTTCTTTTTTTCTCCCTGGACCTTTGTGGAAAATAGGGATCAAAAGTATCTCTCACTAAAAACAAATAACTCTGTTTTAGGGTTTCTGGTGCAGATTTGGCTCCTTTTTATGCCTCTAGATGGTAGAAAATCATACTACTAATTTTGAGCAACAATGGTGAAAAAAATGGTTTCAAGGATCAACAAAAAGAAACTTGATGGTTGTATGCAGTCCTGGGACTGCAGGTTTCTCATTTCTGGATTAACATTATTTGTGAACCTAGTTGCAATTCATGCAAGAAAACGTGGATATAATAAACTGTGATACTCTGTCTGATGTAAATCCAATCATTGTTTCCTGCATAGAATGTTGTTGGGAAGGAATCATGAATAATTTTGGTAAAGACTATAAGGTACTGTTGCTTAAATGTGCTTTAAATACCATGGTTAAGATGATGCTTATTGAGGGAATGTAACCTTATAATATGCTAGCATGTAATAATCTCTCAACTCTTGTTTTCTGTATTTAAATACATTTGGTTGTATATCCATTTCTCAGGTCTGTTGCTCTCTGTTCTGACTTTTATTTGCTTCTTGTTCTTTATTTCTTTTCCTTTTTCTTAATTCTATCTATGTTTTAGATAGGCTGCAATCCAATAGTCTCATTAAAAATACGTTAGGTCGCATGTATCGGGCTACATTGTTATTACATTTCATACACTTGTAAATTAAGTTGTTGCTTTTGAATTATCATCTTGTAAAAATATAATTCTCCCAAGATCCTTTCCATCTTTTCATTGCTTGCTTTTTACATATTTATTTATATTTACCAAATTAAATTTGACTAATTCTTGGGGATTTAAGCACTTGAAAACATGATTAATGCCATTTTTTAACATAAACCTGCCTATTGTTAGATATTCGTATAAGTACTTCTACAGAAAAAAGCTAGCTCAGAAATATTTTTGGTAACTTACCTTCCCAGCATAGACTGTGTTTTGTCACTACAACACATTAGCAACCTGAGACAACTGCATGCTTTGTATGATTTATTCTTCAAGGGCACCGTTCATTTGCTGCAAGGGATTACATGAATGAGAAGCAAATAGAAATAACTTTTCATACAACTTTTGCAAAGTTATAATTAGGCATTGTTTCTTTCTAGAAGCAAGAGTTTTGTATGCATAAGCAGAAAAAAGTGTACATTGTTACCTTAGCAAAGATGTGATCTACCCTCTAGTGAGGCATTTGAAATGGGCCATATGCAGCAACCAAACAGTGTGGACCAATCAAAATAGAGACACCACCATTCCCAGCATCTACTTAATTCCAGAAAAACTCCAATCATCAAGTGATATACAAATACATATACAAATGCTGGAAAGCAAACCCCCCCCCCCCTTGTAAACCATTGTTTGGCTGAGGAAGCCTTGCTGGGACATGAGCTAAAATGTCCACAAAAAACCTGATTAGTACCTTGGCACTGATTTCCACAAACCCTGGAGAAATGTAGAGTAAGGGTATCAAACTCAAGGCTGGATCCGGCCTGCATAGTGCTTAGATCTGGTCTGTGTGGTTGCCCTGGAAACAGAAAAGGACTGGCCCGTGGGATCTCTGACAACTAAAATGGAGCTCTCAAGGGCCATGGATGGCCGTCTTGAGCTCTGTTTTCACTGGTAGTGGGTTGCAGGAGACCATCACAGGAGAAAATGGAGCTTGGGAGCCTGTTTTTACTGGCAGAGCACTCGGGCCACCACAGGCACCCCGACACGAGTGACGTTGAGCTGGCCATGCCCACCCCGGCTCCCCAAGGTCAAGCACAACCCTAAGGCCCTCAATGAAATCAAGTTTGACATCCCTGATGTAGATGTCTATTTCTTTCTTGAACTGAGTCAGTTTGTTACTTGATTTAAGGATATAGAGTAGGTCTGTGTAAGACTGTTTGGAGAGGCATTCTACCAGTGGAACAAAGTTTTCAGCAGATGGTTTGGTATGGCCCAAGAAAGAGGAAGCAGAAGAAAGGTGAGTAGGAGAAGTACAACAACAATATAACCCAGCTATTTTCCGATAAATGGAAAAGCTTCATTAACATGCACACATTAATATAAATTCACACAATTATATTTAGGGATGAAAAATACCAAAGTGTGCCAAATGGTTTCACAATAGCTCTGTGCCATAGGTAGTCCATCCTTATCCGGGGCACACTTCAGGTATATGAATCTAACACCCGTAATTTCCAACCAGCATAAATGCTCTTGAGAATTTAGGATACTGAAATTCACATATTTATAAAGTTAAGAAATACTCAGATAAGTTATTAAGAAACATTTTATAACTGGCATCTGTACAGACTGTAATCTCAGGCCTATTTTATGTGGTTCAGTCTGACACCTAAACGCTGAACGCAGAGAAAGAATTGGCAATGGAAGGAGCAAATTAAGGTTAGCTTAATTTTGTTTTCCCATACATAAGTGATTGGTTTCTCCTATTATGACATATCAGGTATTCTAATTGAAAAGCCTATCTGCTAAGTGCATTGCACCCATTAAGATACTTGCAATATACTTGCCTTCATAGTCATAATGATGGGTACGATAATTTTAATGCACTACCCATATGGATGATACAAACCATGGATAATTATATCATTTAAAAAATAGTTTTAAAATACTGTTATGCAAATTTCAAAGCACAACATTTTACGAGAAGAATTCATTCTTTGTGTTCAGTCATGGTTAGATGGTTAAGATACAATTGGCTGAGTTTAGGGAAATATATAAATCACACAGTGATTTCACACAATATTCTAATTCAATGCAGAGCAAACCACTTTACCACTTAGCACAGTGTGTGAATCCAGCCCATGCATTACTGACAAATTCCTTTAGAAGGAAGACTTAATGGTTGAAAGATTAAATCTTCCTTACTGGCTTTGGCAAATACATGTTAAAATGTAACTTTTCTTTAAAAAAAAAAGAAGTTAACTGCTTTTATTTAAGGCTTTTAGAGAAAAAGCAAAGTTTCGTCTTTTTTTTTTTTTTGCTGATTGCCTTCTAGTAGTGTGGTCATTCCAGGAACAAGTTGAGTAAGGTGTTTTATTTTCTGCTTTCAATTGAACCATCTTTCTGAACCAAAAATATTTTAAGGAAGATTTGATGCTTTCTTCGTATATCTCAGTTGTATTTGTGTACCAGAGACACAAAATAAATAAGATACAGTACTGCAATTGCCATCTTCTGGACAGCTGGCTTTAATTCTTTTCCTCAATTAAGACTAACAATACTATGGAACTATGAAGATGATTCTAATTTCTTAAAAACAAACCATAATGCAGGTGATCCCTAATTAGGACCAAGTAGAGATTGATGTTTCAGATCCTCTATATGGAATATCGTATACTGCGACCAAAGAAGCTGCCCTTTTCTGTTGCAGGGCCTACCCTGTGGCATACCAGATCTGATTAGACAACCATTTTTATCTGAAATGATACTTTCCTACTTCAGCAGGTTTTGGACTAGAAGACCTCAAGGTTCCTGTTCTGTCCTAGGCCTCTCAAGATTAAAAAGCTTTCCACTAAAACTCTTTATTTTATAAACAAAACCAGGCTGATATCACAGTCTCTTGGAACAAGGCCAGAGGATAACTTATAATTACACTCGGCAGTCATGAAGGTAGAAACAGAGCTTCCTGAAACAATACGAACTAATTGTTCTCTGCAAAATTCCTCTCCCCTTTGCTCCTCTTTTTAATCCCTCTTGGAGGGGCCAATCACCATCCACCTATGCTCTTCCTTCCAAGTAGGCCCTGATTCCTGAGCTGCTCCCTTCTCCTGGCAGCTCTGCGCATTCGCACATCAGGAACAGTTTCCAACTGTTCTGCTTCATTGCTATCTGACTTGGAAGGCAGCTGATGACTGACAGACATCCCTGGCCCCAGCTCTGTCTCTGAGCACTCATCGGAGCCTTCCCCAGACTCCAGGGCAGGCTCGTTGTTCCTCACTGAGTCTGCCATCAGCTCCATTGGCCGCTGGCGGGCCACAACAGTTCCTTTCAACTCTGTTTTTCTATTGTTCTCTTTGCTGGCATTTTGGAGCTTGTTTAAAAACACAAACACATGGAGGTTGGGAGGTGAATGGGGCCCTTGAAATTGTAAATATTTATCTAAAATTGCCAATATTTAGTGTAACTTCAGTAGGTGTGGTAAATATATTACTTTGATCTGGAATTTATCCTCCTGTTTTGCTTTTGTTATTTTTCCCTTAGTTAGCATGGCAGTTTCTGCTTTTACTTAAGTCTTGGTTTATGGGAAGAGTGGACAGAAATTTGGTTAATTTGAATTTAATGTATTTGAATTAGGTTTCTGAGTTAAGTTGGGTGGTTTCACACTTTAGTCCCTATTAGGAGGAGGCTAAGGACTGTGTTCAGAAGGCCAATCAAAAGATATTGATGGGGCTGGTCCTTTATCTATTCAGGAATTTTGCTTGGCTAGTATTTGAGACATATAAATCTTAAGTTTTAAAACATCATATTTAAATTTCTACTTGCCCCTGATGTTCAACTTAGGATCCATCACTTTTTTTGTAGGAAATGGATTAACTTCTCTTTTTCCTCTCCCTTTCCTATCTTTTTTACAGGTTGCTGCAGCAACTGGCCACACGGTGGTATTAGTGGACCAGTCAGAGGAAATATTAAATAAGTCCAAGAAACAAATTGAGGATAGTCTGAAGAAAATATCAAAGAAAAAGTTCGCAGACAAACCGGAGGTGACTTTTTATAAATATTGAGAACGGCAGTGTTTTTTTTCATGTTTAATACAAGGGGCCAACTTTCCCCAAAATAAAGTAAAGGAGCCTCAACTGTATTGGGAGCCCACTAGATCAGGGGTCTCCAACCTTGGCAACTTTATGACTTGTGGACTTCAACTCCCAGAATGCCTCTGCCAGCAAAGGAATTCTGGGAGTTGAAGTCCACAAGTTGTAAAGTTGCCAAGGTTGGAGACCCCTGCACTAGATTAAGGAAGGTTGTTATGCAGAAATAATGGGCACATGAGGAAAGTTGAACTAAAATCAAATGGATATTGGGGGTTTTTTAAACTTAAAACATAACATGAATAACAATTACAAAAAATAGTGCTTCTGCAGGCTACTTGCTGTTTATGCATCTGTAGTCTCTAAAGACAATACCTGTTAGAGGTTCAGGGAGTGCTTCAGATTGAAGGTGATCTGGTTGAATCTCCCCTTTGAAGCCAATCCAAAGGTTGTTTTTAACTTAACTGAAGTAGAACAACCATGTTGTTTCTTTTTGGACCTTTCAGTGATTTTCTGCTCCAACGCACGGAAGACTTGCTTTTGAAAGTGAATGGGGCTACTCCCGGTGCTTTGTAAGTCTGAACATTTGAATAGCAGCAACCTTTTGCTTCAGGCACGTTGCCTTCAAAGCTTGTTGTCTTCAGTGTCTGAAGCCAAAAGTTGAGACAAGTGGCACCTGCTTTATGCAGTAACATTTTTTTTTTGAAAGAGATGGTGCAAATGTCCCGGTTGTGTAGAGTGAAAAGCTCAGATTCAGGTGTGTTGGTGATTGTATCTTTGAAGTTCTGCCATAATGATGGATATCAGTGCTGATTGTTGGAACATGTGCTGCCAAATGGGGAGGGAATCAGAACAGCTGCACATGGAAAATTGTGTGAAGCCCCAGAGGTGGAATTTCGTCATTTAATTGAGCAGGACAGGGGGAGGACATAAAGCTGCCAGTGGTTTCCTTTTCTCTAATGCATTTTGCTACTTGAAGGACAAGCAATAATGTGTTTGTTTCCTGTATCAGTTCAAGGTGCACAAACAGATAGCTAATATTTTATAATATCACATTCTATTACATGTTTTGATTGTTATTTTAAGACTTTTTAATTATTGGGTTTATTATTACATTTGTGAAATGGGTGGCTATATAAATTTGGCAAATAAGTAACGTACAAATAAGCCATGTTACAGTTTGAAGCAAGCTTCTTGTTTATGCAGAAACGTGTGACACTCAGTAAACAGATGTTATTGCTTTTCAAACTTTGCAGGCTGGTGTAGAATTTGTTGAGAAGGCCTTAAAGAATATAACCATGAACACGGATCCGGTCTCTGTGGTCCACAGCACTGACCTTGTAGTGGAGGCCATTTTGGAACACTTAGCCCCCAAAATTGAGCTCTTCAAGACACTGGATAAGTTTGCGTCAGAGTATGTTTTTAAAATTATTACAGACAAGATAAATACAAAAAGTCATTACCAACTAGAGAGATGAAAATATTAATTTGCCAGTGCAGTACCTTGTTCTGATTATTTTGCTGATTAGTCTAAGAACAGAAGTTTAAATATAGGGTTGATTGTTCAGATGTACCCTCTTGTTCACAACCCAAATAAACCCAGATGCATAAATAATCAGTTGAAAATGTTAACTGGTTTAAGAGAAATGGGGAGAATGAACATTTATTTATTTCAAAGGAAAAGCAGCTTTGTTAGATGTCTCACTGCTTTCATTAAAGAAAAGATTACAACTAATTTTGTTTCTACTTCGAAACTGCTTCTGGATCTGTTCTGGAGGTGAAAAAAATGAATGATTTTGTTTTTTGCTGATTAGATAGATTTATTGTTATAGAAATTGCTAGTACATATTACTATGCAAAAGTAAAAAATGGATGTTGTACGTTATTGCCTTATTCTATTGTGTTAAAATTGCCTTATTCTATTGCGTTAAAAAGAGTTGGAAGTCAGTGCCTGTCTGTCTTTTTCCTCCTTTCCCCCTACACTTTTCGCTCTTCCTTCTCTTTCCCTCTTTTTTTCCATTCTTTCTCAAATGAATTATTTTCATTTGTCTTTATATTTTATATTTTGATAAGTTAATAACAGTGTGTGTGCGTATGTGTGTGTGCGCGTGCGCGTGTATTTAAAAAACTAGGGGTTATACTTGGCTTTGTATAGTTTGGCAAAGCAATGTTCTCCAGTAGGCCGTAAAAGCAGCACCTGTTTAATTGATATTAATACATTTCAATCTTAAATGTAAATAGCATCTTTCTTCTGTAAGTCTGAAAGTGAAATGGGTGGTATCAGAACTTGATAAATAAATAAAAAATAATGTTAAACATTGAAAAAGTATAGTTTTTGCACATTAAAGCCAGAGGAAAAGTGCACATCTTTCTCCAAGCTTGCAAAAAGGTTTAATCAATGTATTGGGGTTAGTTATCCCCAAAAAGTGGATCCAGCAAGGATGAACACTAATTTTGAATTCATCTAAATTCAATTAAAATAAACGTATGTACATAATTCTTGCTTAAAGTCCACTTGTTCTGAAACTATTCAGTTACCGTGGTGCTGAGTGAAGGGGACTTATGAAAGATCCTCGTAGTTATGATTGTTGCAGTATCCCTACAGTCTGGTCATTGTGATTTTGGCACTTGGCAAGTGGCTCGCAATTATGACAACACAGAGTAACATGATCACCATTTGTGACCTTCACTGTCAGCTTCTGACAAGGAAAGTCAATGGGGAAGTTGGCAGGAGGTTGCAAATTGCAGTCACATGACACTGCATCACATGGGATTCGCTTAACAACAGCAATCGGTATGGCCAGCCACAATGCCGTTCTACTTTGGCACAGTCACATGACATTCTGCTTTGTCACCAAATTGCTTAGCAAGGGAGCTGCTAGTCCCAGTTACTGTCATTACGGATGTACCTATATTCATTAAGTACAGCTAGTATGATTTATCTCATGTATTTAATAATTTTCTTTTGCTGTTACATCAGAAGTTAGAATGGGAAGCATCTTTCTGAAAGAGATATTACCCACTATGAATCTTTGCTTGAATTTAAATAACTTGTTTCTAAATTAAAATATGGTTAAGTGCAGTTCCAAAGGTGTATGGAGACTTAGCGTAGCTTAATTATTCCGACTTTTAATTTTATAGTATTATCTTTTACATTAGCTTTTATTTTAACTTGTTGGCCTAATGCAATAGAAAATAATAATACTCTCTTCCCCCTTCTTTGCTTTGTCATGGCAAATAAAGCATTCGCAATAATATTTTGCTGACCAGAAGCTGAGAACTCAGCTTACTTTCATATTGATGGTTCTTGTCATTTTAAGATATTCTCTACTCTGTGGGAGAGGTCTGAGTGAAAATATTAACTTCAGAAAGAAAGGAAGTGGTGTAATTCTCCACTTGTGATCAAAGATTAAAAAGATATTCCTACACCAAAGAACCATTCTAGTAAATTATTTAGGCAAAGTCCCATCTCTTCTTCTTCCAAAGAAAGGTAATCATCGCTGTTTCAGAGGAATTACTGTTCAAAATTGAGCAATTTTATCAAAATACCATTGATAAAATAATCAACTAAATAGATTTTAAGGGTTGATGATGGAATGAATAGAATACAAGCTTGTTTGATGGTTGTATTTTTCATAGATCATTGTATCCATATCGCTCCTTTTAATAGCAAACTGAAACAAGGGCTGATGGCAGAGTAAGCTGAATTTTGACAAAGCCGCATTCTGCAAAGTGTAAGGAAAAATGAAAGATGTGTTTAAAAAAATAACAAGGCAGGTGATCAAAGAGTGATAAGAATCTAAAATAGCTGAGTTAGAACTGAAGCAGAGAATTTGGAGGAACATAGAAAAAGGCAAAAATTAAAGGTAGAGATGGAATGGTGTATCTTGAAAAAAAACTTGTCCATCAGGAATCCTAAACAAATGAACTGTATCAACAATTTTTCTGCATTTTTAAATGTAAATAGCATATTGCAAAGCCTCATGCTGCAATTTACTTCCCAGTTCCAGGTGTCTGATTTTAAGCTTTTATTATTATTTATTATATTTATATACCGCCTCTCTCCCAAGTAGGGACTCGGGGCGGTGTACAACCAACTAAAACAAAAACAATACAATAAATATCAATTAAAACAAAATTAAAAGAATTAAATTGGAATATGGTTGATTCTGTCAAATTTAAAAATTATGAATTATAAAATTAAAACCAATTAATTTAAAACCTCAAATAATTGATGCTAGGCCAGACCAGCCTGTTGGAACAAGCTTACCTTCAAAGAACAGGAATGGCTGTATTCTTTAAACCCTTTGAAAACACAGAATATTATTAGCTCTGTACACTTCATCAGTCACAGGCATTCCATGGGATCGTGGGAATTGCGCTCCCACAAATAGGAGAATCAGGAGAAAAAGGGTGGAGCCAGGACAAGAACTATAAAACCAATTAAACTAAACTAAAATTATTAATTTACTTTATGTATATTTAATAATTGTCACATCCTGTTGTATTAAATTTAAGCTTTATCAGCAACTTTTATAAAGAGACATGACTTTTGATGGCCGTTCATTGTCCCTCCCTATTTTAAATTACACGCATTACATACATCTGATGATGAAATAGTGCATAAATCTTTTCTAGTAATCATGGAATCTAGAGGTTGAGTTTATGCATTTTTCCTTTCTTTCCCTAGCCTTGAGTTGCTATTATGTTAATATTTTGATGATTACTGTCTGAGTTTATTATAAACTTAACAAAGAGATTAGATTCTTGCTGAATTTGAAATGAACAGTGAAGGGAAGTAAGCGTATATTTTTTTTTCCCTTTGGTTCCCTTTGTGTCAGATGATGATACAAATACAGTAATAGGTTTTATTCTTTTGAGGAATGCTTTGATTTTAAAGGATATCTAACTCTAGTAATATACTGAAATCTGATTTTTTAAAAAGAGAATGCCATGTGCTTGTTTATTAAGAAAGAAAGGCTTGGCTGTTTGAGGTTGTCTATCTGTTAATTTTTTTAATCCTATTTTTATTTTTTACTATTCAAAATGTCTGCCTAATGTTCCCTTCTACTTTTGCTGTCATAAACATATGTGAGGTGGGTTGAGCTAGACCAGGGTGTCAAACTCAATTTCATTGAGGACCACATCAGGGTTGTGTTTGACTTGGGGGGGGGGGCACGTGGCCAAGGTGGGAATGGCCATCTTGATGTCACTCATTGACGCTTCATTTTTGGCCACAACAGCTCTCCTGGGCTCCGTTTTTGGCCATGTTGGCTTCCTGCAACCCTCTGTCGGTGAAAACAGAGCTTGGGGAGGCTATGCTGCCCACCCGGGCTCCATTTTTGGCTGCAACAGCCTCCTGCAGCCCTCTGCCAGCGAAAATAGAGCTCGGGAGGATCACACGCGGACTTCCCGAGCTCCCTTTTCACTGGCAGAAGCACTGTGGGCCAGACCTTCACTGTTTCCAGGGTGGGCCCGCGGGCCAGATCTAAGCATCCCGTGGGCCGGATTAGGGCCTTGAGCCTTGAATTTGACACCCCTGAGCTAGAGGGAATGACTGGCTTGAATTCACCTTAGTGGCGTCTATGTCCAAGAGTGGACTAGAACTCAGTGGGTCACTTGAGGTTTTCTTAAAATATTATTAAAGCACCTCATCACAGTCTGTGGAATAAGTTTGTACATTTGTAGCTTTTATCAGACGATCATCACTAAGCTTTGGGAATGTATTCATTATTTTTTCCATTGTGTACACTGGTGTACTTCCAAGAAAAAAATGCCAAATATATTTGTGACTCACGTAAAGTGTGCTGCAAATATATATATATATTGCTTCAGCTTCTTACTGCAGTCATATGCCACTGTCTCCCTTTTCTAAGATGCAGAAGAGTATTTAAATTTTGAATCTGTATTCATGCAAAAATGTTTTTAATGTAGAGGCTACTTTTTCTACATTCTTCACATATGTTGGTCTCATACTTTGAATCTGAGATGAGCCTGAATGATCTATAGAAAAGCAGCAAAGAATTTTCTAGCACCTTAAAAAACAACCAGTATCCACTAGAAGTGGCGCATAAACACAGTATTTCATCAGAGGCATGTAAGAGTATTCTGACAACACTGACATATGTTCATGTGTGTCCATTCTTAGGAGGAGAAAATCTAAGACAGTAAAGGAAAGATCAGAGGGAAATGAAATGAAGTTAGAGGACAGTCAGTGAATGTAGGAAATGCAGAAGAGAATGCAATCTATGAAAATTGCCTGTAGTTAAAAGTTCTTATGGGTACAAGGATGTGGGTTTTTTAATAATTATTTTGCTACTGAGCATTCTCTCTCTCAATCTCTCTATCTCTGTCTCTCTCTTGCTGTCTCTGTCTTTCCTTTCTCTCCCAATTAACTAAATATAAAAATTAAAAAATACATAAAATTATATAAGAAGGGAACAGAAGCTAAAGAAAATATAAACATATAAAAGGAATGTTTACAGACATACATTTATCAGTAAATGGAGACCATGTTTCATTGTAGTCATCTATGTTTTTGGTCTATAACCATGATGGTGAACCTATGGCACGGGTGCCACAGGTGGCACGCAGAGCCATTTTGCTGGGCACACAAGCTGTTGGCCAACTTCCAGCTGATCATGCACATGCAATTGCACATGCACGCAGGTGAGATTGCAGAATCCCAGCTTGAGGCTTCCGCTGTGCACGCACACGATTGCAGCAGGAAATCTAGCTGGTCTTCGGAGCTCTTCTGCACATGCACATGCAATTGCTCATGTGTGTGTGAGTGCCTGCGCGTGGCATGCATGTACTGCATGTGCAAAAGCTGCATGAATACGCACATGGTGCGGTTGCACATGCAACACATGTGGAGGAGCCACAAAACATGTACTATTCGGCACCTCCCCTATTTTAATTTAGGGGGGGAAAGGCAAGCAAAAAAATCCAAAAACAAATTATATACATACATGTAGTATTTTGAAAAATAAAAATAAAAAACAAAACAAAAATTTCAAAAATATCCAAAAGCACAAACTAGGAGTCCCTTTTTTTCTTGCTTTATTTCCCCTCCGGCCATTAATTGGAAAAATATTTTTATATTTTACTTTACACATTATTACTCACTTCTGCTTGGATCAGTAACTAGTCCCCATTATCAATAAGACACAGGGTGGATAAAAATTGATTTTTTTTTTTTTAAATCAGGTTTTCAAAATTTAAATTGGATTTTTTAAAATTTAATTTTTTTTTTTATTTTTATCAAATTTATTTTAATACAATGCTTTTGGAGTAAAAATCTTATCTAAAGATACTTTTCTATTTAAGATACATTAATAATTTAGTTTATTCAGCATGAAATGGAGCATAGTTATATAGCATGAAGCTGTATATTCTGCAATATCAGGACTGTCAGAGGAGGAGCTCCTGCGGGACAGAGATGACAGTTGCTCTTCAAAAATTATGATTTAAATCGTGATTTAAATTGACTTGATTTAAATCGAATCCACCCTGATGGGACATGACCATTACCTGCACATTCTAGGTTTCATTTCCTTCTAACTTAATTGTTTACTACTAGGGAAGTTCCAAATTTGGTCCAAACCAACTTGTATGTATAGTCTTTGTTATTTGAATTTAACTATTGATAGAACAAGTTAGTTTTTCTCTCAGAAGATCCATATCTTGTCTATCCAATTGTCAGGAGTTGAAAGGAATTTGATGATACATAATTAGTTGATTGGCTTGGGGGACAGCATTTTGAATTAAACGTATTGTTCGGAGTTTGTAGAAAGAAGAGCTGCAACTAACATAAGGTGAATATTATTTTCTCCCCAGGCACACAATATTTGCTAGCAACACTTCATCTTTGCCAATCACGGACTTAGCTAATGCTACTACCCGGCAGGATCAGTTTGGTGGTTTACATTTCTTTAATCCGGTACCTGTGATGAAGCTTGTAGAGGTAAAGAGGTCTTAATGGTATTCTCAAACGAATCTTGTGCCATGTTCAAATGCATGCTGCTGTTTAAAAGGTATTGAGTTATTTATAAAAATAATAAAGGTGGGGTCCATAATGGGAATAAATGTATAAAGTTATTGAGGCTAAAATTGTTATTAAAATTGTCCTCACTATTGTGACCTAGAAGAGGATAAGGAGAATTCTGCTGGAGCAGATAAAATAGCCATTTGGTTTGAGATTCTGTCCCAACAGCATCCAAGCAGATGCCAAAGAGAAATCCAGCAATGAGCGAAAAAAGAACTGGATTTGAGGGATGGAATGCCTTGAATCTTCGGAGTAATACATATTCAAGACTACAGGTAGTCCTTGACTTAACAACAGTTCATATAGTGACCAAAGTTCAAAGTTACAGTGGAACTGGGAAAAGGTTACCTTTTTTTCACACTTACGACCAATGCCATTATCCCCATGGCCACATGATCAAAGTTCAAATGCTTGACAATTGGTTCATATTTATGACGACTACAGTGTCCTGGGATCAAAGAAGACTTTTTGTGATCTTCTGATGAGCAAAGTCAATGGGGAACCCAGGTACATTTAACAACTGTGCTATTAACTTAAATGCAATTATTCACTTAACAACCATGGCAATAAAAATCATAAAATGGGACAAACTCAACAAATGTTTCCCTTAGCAACATAAACTTGGGGCTCAATTGTGGTCATAACTTGAAGGCTACCTATACAGGCAGTCCTCGACTTACGATCACAGTTGAGCTCAAAATGTCCAAGTACAAGCAAGGCAGTTAAGTGAGCTTTGCTCCTTTTTTTGACACAGTAGTTAAGTAAATCACTGCAGTTATTAAGTGAATCAAGCGGTCATTAAACAACTCTGACTTCCCCTGTTGACTTTGATTGTTGGAAGCCAGCTGGGAAGGTTACAAATAGCAGCAGCAATAGCACTTAGACTTATATACCACTTTATAGTACTTTACAGCCCTCTCTAAGTAGTTTACAGAGTTAGCATATTGCCCCTCATTTTATTCACCTCGGAAGGAGTCAACCTTGAGCCTGGTGGGATTTGAACTGCCAAACTGCAGGCAGCCGACAGTCAGCAGAAGTAGCCTGCAGTAATGTACTCTAACCACTGCGCCACTGAGGTTCAAATAGTATATTATGTAATAGTATGTTACTACAATCGCATATTACTATTATGTAATAGTATATTACAAATACAGGACTGTGGTACAAGGCAACTGTCATAAATGCATGTGAAAAAAATCATAAGTCACTTTATTTATTTATTTATTTAAATTTATATACCGCCCCCTCTCAACTTTGAATGGTCACTGCACAAATGGTTGTAAATCAAGGACTACCTATAGTAGCCCTTGGTAGTCTGATTTCCCTCGCAAATATTTGAAAGGAAAGCAATCATTTTCTGTATCAGCATGTGCTTTCAAAGAAATTTGTAGCAGGGAACAATATTGCATGCTTCTACTCATAGCTGTATATATAATAGTTTACTTACTTGTTTTTTAAAAATATATACTGCCTATTATTGAAATCATTTTCATGTGACATTCAGTATAAGCAAAATAAGTTTTGCCTTATATGTTCTTATGACTTGTAACATATCTTTAATGTTTTAATTATTCATTATACCAGGGAGTCTCCAACCTTGGCAACTTTAAGACTTGTGGAGTTCAACTCCCAGAATTCCTCAGCTTAGCAAATCTGGCTGAGGAATTCTGGGAGTTGAAGTCCACAAGTCTTAAAGTTGCCAAGGTTGGAGACCCTTTCTTTATACTATATTTAATTTTTTTTAAAAATGGACTCACACAAAGATAATAGCAATAGCACTTAAACTTGTGTACTGCTTTGCAGCCCTCTCTAAATGGTTAAACAGAGTCCAGATATTGACCCCAACAATCTGGCTCTTCATTTTTACTGATCTCGGAAGAATGGAAGGCTGAGTCAAACTAGAGCCGGTCAAGATCGAATTCTTGGCAATGAGCAGACTCAGCCTGCAATACTGCATTCTAACCACTGTGCCACCATGGCGCTGATTGTTAAAGCCAACAGATATTTAGATAATAGCAGTACTCTAGGTATCAGTATGGGATGTTGAATGACAAGATGAATTTAAAAAATGTTTTTTTTTTAAATTCAGCATTGTCTTCAACTGAAGCAAAATCCACACCACTTTAGCGTACCTCATTTATGTTGGAAGATGGTCCAGCAGAATTTACATAGTTTGGAGAAGTGATGAAAAAAGAAGTTCCTTCTCATTAAACTACAGGTGGCCTTCGACTTATGACCACGATTGAGCCCACAAATTTCTCTTGTTAAGTGAGACATTTGTTAATTGTGTTTTGCCCCCATTTTACGACATTTCTTGCCACAATTGCTCAGTGATTCACCACAGTTGAAAAGTCAGTAACCCGACCTCTAAGCGAATCTGGATTTCCCATTGATTTTGCTCATCAAACAGGGGATGCTATGACCTTGGGACAGAGCAACAGTCATAAGTATGAGTCAGTTACCGAGAATCTGAATTTTGATCACATGGTCCATGGGGATCCTATAAAGGTCGTAAGTGTGAGAAATGGTCATCAGTCAGTAGTAAGTCGAGGACCGCCTGTACTTGAGATAAAGAAATGAAGTCTGATTTGGTTAATCTTTCTCCTGCATTAGGATAACTATATGAAATTGTTTTTTGAGATTGAGGAATGTCCCTTCACTTTGATAGTGTCTCTGCTGTTAGGTTATCAAGACGCCGATGACGAGCCAGAAGACTTTTGAGTCTCTTATGGATTTCAGCAGAGCAGTCGGGAAAAATCCAATATCTTGCAAGGCAAGTTTATCTCAAAATTAAAAATAATAGTGCAGTGGGTTCACGCCTGGCCACCCAGAAGATTTTTCGCCTTTATGTGTTAGTTTGGAAGCACATATTTTTGATGCTAAACCACCCACCACCTAAGATGGAGGGATATAACATAGTTACAGAATACTTTAAGAAGTCTTTGGTTTCCGTCTAAGGCAGGGTTCGGCAACCCGCGCCCCCCGAAAACCGCATGCGGCTCTTTTGAAGCTTTGCCGCGGCTCCGACAGCTGGCGGGATTTTCAAACCTCCGGCGGCGGCCGGTGGAGGTTTGAACCCCCCCCCCCATTCGAGTGGGATACGGAGGCAGGACGTTGTTGCAGGCCATGAGGAGGAGAAGGTGGCGGGTGACAAGGAAGGGCGAGGGGAGGGAGATGGCGGGACAGCTTTGTTCCTTACGCTGCCCGGAATTCAAACTTTCATCCACGCTGCCAAGCCAGCAATGCCCTTGCTCAGCACCCTTCTTCCACCGCCACGATGTCCGGAGCTTCGTTGCCACAGCTTCGCCAGATTGCGCCACCCGCTTTGCCGCCAAGCGTGGACACTGCCAGCCTGCAGGCCCCGGCTGCAGAAACCGGCCGGGGGAGAATCCCCCTCTCATGGGGGGGGGATCCAAATCTCCGCCGGCCGCACCA
>JAEANM010001828.1:0-26313 GCA_017656035.1 Myanophis thanlyinensis
AGAATTTTAATTTATACAGCAAATTTAATGATTTTATAGTGGTTTTTAAATGTGGTTATTGTATTTTTATCGGCTGTGAACCGCCCCGAGTCCTTGCGGAGATGGGGCGGTATATAAATATGATTAATAAATAAATAAATAAATAGAGGCACTAGAGGCAGTGGGGATTATCTGGAAGGTTTCATAGATGCTCCAAACAGCTGATTCAGATAAGTAAGAAAAAAAAGCATGTATAAGGAAGGACGGGTAGGGACAGATAGGCGGGGCCAATTTCAAATCTCTACTACCAGTTTGGGTGATGTGGTGTGATCCGGCTGAATTTCACCACTGATATATGTATTCTGTCTTACTACTACAACTGATTTTCATTCCTCTTCTTTCCAGAGCAGACCTCCACCTTTCCAGATGTTCCTCCACCTGCTCTCTGCTCTCACTACAGATCATAATGTCATCCACAAACATCATAGTCCATGGAGATTCTGTCAACCAGTCCATCACCAAAGCAAACAAGAAGGACTCAGAGCTGATCCTTGATGTAGCCCCACCTTCACCTTGAACTCTTCTGTCTGACCTACAGCACATCTCAGTACTGTCATACTCCTCTCATACACATTCTGAACTACTCTGACATACTTCTCTGCCACTCTTGACATCCTCATACAGTACTACAGCTCCTCTCTCAGCATCTTTTTAGGCTATTTAAATTGCAGATCAGAAGGCAAGATTGATCTAGTTTCTTATATATTTGGATGAGGAGAATACATATTGTTGTATGACAACCACTTCCAGGATGTCATACAAAGAGAATTGGGGCTTCTCAAATACAATGTAATTTAGCAATTTCATGCCATTTCAAGTAATTGTATCTGTAGACAAGGGGATTTTAAATGAAAATTCATACTGATTGTACTTTATGTCAACAGCCATGTTGCTCTGAATATTTTTTCCATGACATATTTTTATGTAACCCTGAAGGAGAAACAGCAATTTCAAGAAAGGTTTCCAAAGTACCTTTCCAGCTGTAGCCAGCTACATGTTATGTCCTTTGTCTCAGTCTGAATTACATTTATTTAGCTCAAATGAGCAAGAAAAGCTGCTAAAATAAATCAGCAAGGAAATCAGCAAGAAAATAAATCAACTGGGAAATAATTTTAGACTGCCTTTCAAACAAACTAGCCCTCAAAAGGCTTTGAAAATAAAAAGTAACTTTTTAAGCAAGTGATTAAGAACATTATTAATAAGAATGTATGTTTGTGACAATATAAAAATAGTGTGGCAAGATGTGCACCATTTATTAATGTAGTTGCAAAGTGCAAATTCAGCAGTTCTGCTTGTTCTGTTGCTTGTTTATATTTTTCCTTTCACTTTACCCAGCAGATTCACTGCTTCCTTGTTTTTCTTCCTTTTGGCTATTTTTAACATTCCTTCCATGAATTATAACCATCTTGATACTTCTCGTACAAGCTTCGCTTATTAATTTGTACCACCGTTCATGGTTCATGTCTCTTTCTGTTTCTTATAGATATTTGTCCCTTTAGTTCTTCAGGAAGCTTCTTACGCAGCTATCCCCATTTCCTTAAATTCCTTTCATCTTTCTTATTTATTGGAGATATTTTCACTAGCAGCTTCAATATTTATCTTTTAAATAATAGGTACTGATTGCGATGTTTCTTCTCTGTGAGAGTTCTGTCCATGAGACTGAACTAGAAATCCAGATGTAGATTCATTCTATTTGTTTTAGTATCTTCAATGCTTAAATGACAGTCTATCACTACTAGTTCTAAGATAGGTGATGATGATGTTATCCATTCAGTAATGTCCAACTCTTGGCAATTCTATGGGCCAGGTTTCTCCACATCTGTTAATCTTGCACTACTTCTTTGACTTGTTCTATGCTCTGGCTGGTGTGAGTTTAGATGGTGTCTAGTCACCATGTTCTTTGGTGGTCTTGGTTTCCTTTCACTGCTAACTCTTCCAAATATGAGTATTTTCTCCAGTGAATTCCCCTGCATGGCATGGCCTTTCTCTCTGTGAGCAAAATGCAGTTTTGTGATTTTGCCTTCTAGTGACATGTCTGGTGTTATGAGCTCCAGTACTTGCTTGTTAGTCACCTTTGCTGTCCAAGGACATAAGATAACTGAATTGTTGTCAAGACTAAAGGGGATATTTGAAAGTGTAGTTTCTCTTTTATTTTATTCTATGAGTATTGCGGTAGCTTCTTTTAGTCTTGCCACACTAAGTTTCTAGATGAGGTATTTGGGAGTTAGAATTAGATAGCTAGATGGGGAGTCTTATCTTTACTGAATTATTTCTGGTAAGAAGCAAAGCCATTTGATCAGCACCTGCTGAATCTGGGAGAGAAGATGAACTTTGGATGTTACCTTAATTGGATTGGAGCAAAGGGTGACGTGATGATTTAGGGGAAGAAACTTCAACTTTACTTTGGGTGGAGAAAATGCAGGAATTTAGATTTGGGTTTTCTCCAGATGTGCCAATATGATGTCTTCAGTAAAATCTCATTCTAAGGACTTTCATTTCTTTGGAGTTTTGATTACATTGGGGATGTTCCTTGGAACCCTGACCCTGAAAATTGTTTTATTCCAATGTGGTTTTATTATTCCATTTTTGTATTAATGATCAGCAAGGCTACAGAGTTCCCTTAAACCTTCAGCATAAACCTATAGTGATTGATTATTTATTATGTGTTGTTCTACTTCTTGAAGGATTACAAAAATAATAAAAATCCAATCTGTTTAATCTAATTACTTCTACCTATCTCACGCCTCTTTCCCTGTGACATGGTATCATTTAGAATACACCTTCCTCTCCCACAGGATTTTATCTAAATTTTCTTTCTACTATAGCTTTTATATCATTTCAGGTTTAATTGATATTAAATTCCTTACAAAATAAATACAACTGTGTAAATAAAGTGACATATAAATTGTAACAAGCAGTACATCTAATTCTTCTAAAAGCTATCTTTTAAAAGAAAAATTTGAAAGATGCTTGACAAATTCCTTTTCAATCCTAAATTGGAATATCCAATTCCTTTTCTTTTTCAGCATCAATTGTGTTCAAAGAATTAAAGTTTTTTTTTAAATAATATCAGTAGGAAAAACAATAAGTATGATATCATTTCTCAAAGAGCTCTCATAATAATGCTTTCCCACTATAATCAAAAAAAGTAATAATTATATAAATTAACATGTATTAGAAAAGTTTCCATCAGAAACTAGAAGTATAACAGGACAATAACATAATTCACAAATGAAGGCAAATGATGGGCAAATGATTGACTCCAGCATAAGTCTGAAAGCTCGGAAGATTAAACCTCTGGTTCCGGTGACCAACCCAGATTGGATCCTCCAATAATATAACTCTCTTAAAACTTTCAAAATGGAACATTTCAGATCTTTTGGTTCTACATACTGTACTTCATTTATTCCATGTATTTTATTACATTTTCTTCCGTTCCTTTGACATTTCCTTTTCTATCTAATACCTGAATTTAGATCTTTTTTTTTATTAGCCACTCATTCCTTTGACATTCCAGAGTGCTGCCATAGGTAGGACTGAGTGATGGTTTCTGTAATAAACAGTTCTTCTGCAAGTAAGCTTAAAAGTATGCTGCCTTCATATTCAATCCTCCACACATTAAGAATTAGAAAACTAAGTAAGTGCTCCAATTTAAATTGATTATCTTCAATGATGTTGTCAATCTAACTGACTTCCTTCTCAATAATCTTCTTTCCTTCAGTCCAAACATAGCTAAGAATAGGTATTTTTAATCCATTGAATTTAAGAGCAAAGCTTATGGGAACGATATAAAAAAAACCTTTCAATTTTTAAATCTAGAAGAAGATAAAATAACAGGTATATAGTTTGAGCCTACGTGGACTTAAGTGACTGATAAACTATTGAAATTAACATGTTTAGTTTAAGAAATTAATAGGATTTGGAAGTTGCTGGTGACCAATACATTTGGGATAATGCATTACCACATTTTGATCAGTCCACAATGAACATGTCAAGTAAGCGTTTGAGCTTTTGAGTTACTTTCAACCAAGACATTTAAGACTAATGGTTGTTTAGATGAAAAGTTAAGCATCAGCAGAGGCCTCTTAGGAATGAGAAGATGAAAAGGGGCAAACAGCTGAAGGATATTTTCAAGATACTTCTGAACAATTAGCAAATGGGCTGGAGAATGCAGCAAGAATCAAGAAGCAGAAAGAAAGGCAGAAGAACTGTGCATCCTTTGAGACATAAGAATCCTTTACAAATTAGGCAAGGCTTTGGTAATTAGTGTCAAGATTGAACCACTTGGCTTCTTTCAAACTTTAATGCTCTTCAACTTGCCGATGAACTGGGTGGGTGGGTGGGAGGGAGGGAAGGGTGAAATAGAATGGTGAGAATATACACGTGGACCGTGAGAGCCTGGCAACCATCAAGGTCACAACTGCAGATGCTTATGAAAGATATGGACTGTTCCCATAATAAAAGGACGTCTCATAATTGGACAATGTGATCACTCAAGGGTGGGGAGAAAGGGAAGC
Organism: Myanophis thanlyinensis; assembly: GCA_017656035.1. Lineage (NCBI taxonomy): Eukaryota > Metazoa > Chordata > Lepidosauria > Squamata > Homalopsidae > Myanophis > Myanophis thanlyinensis. The sequence goes on from JAEANM010001828.1 coordinate 4,557, forward strand.
TGTTGTTTAATTAAGCAAGCATTTGCACCGGAAAACCAGAGCTATTGCTGATTCTTCAGTACCAAACTGGTATATCCAATAAGGTTTTACTTTAGGAAATTCAAAGCTCTTGGGTGGACTATTCAGACCGTTGACAACTGGGTTATAAAATGGACAGTAGATGATAGCAAAAAATAAATATTTACTGTCAACTAGTGGCCATTCGGATTTTTTAGTCAAAATTGCTTCAGAGAAGACACATTAATAAAGACATGGGTTTTTAGATAGGAAACAGATCAAGGGAGGCTTGGTATCCAGTATATAATGCTAAAAGAATGGGTTATTTTAATTATTTGCCCTTGCCTGGTTACCAAGAATATATATAGTTGCCACTTAGGCTCTGTTCCTGAGAGACTCTGTTCCTTAGACACTCAGGAACACTCTTTATTCCTGAGAGACTGTTGCCCATGCATTTTAAGACACTAAGCAGAACGTGGGTTTAAGCATGACCTCATTTCCAACATCATTTCAACAGGGAGGAACCAGAGGCAGAGTTGAGTGCGTTTAGGATTCTTGTGGATGCTGTGTTTTTCTTCAATCTGTATCATGTAAAACGCTGAGGTTCTTTCACTTACTGGGAAAAAACCCCACAGTCATTGAAAAGGGTGCATCATTACATTTACAATTCTCTTCTCTAAGGCAACATAAGATGGTGTTGATTAATGCAGCCCTCCTGCCCCAATTTCAATCAACTTTTTCTTGTTAATATAGCCGCTAAGCAGGGCAGCATTGCAACTATATCAGAGAATTCTAAAGTTTGATTTGTCACAGCCATTGAACAGCGGCATGTGGATAAAGCAATTTTGAGCAGCTTGCTGTCCACCTGTTTTTCGAATGCAACCAGGCAAAAGGAAACTTTTCTGACTATTTGCAAGGAAAGTATTTCCAATTTAGAAATAAATTATTGTATACAATGCAGGTTGATGCTTTTTATACTACATCCTAAAGCCATCTACTGTCATTTAGGGATCTGTGTTTGTCAGTCACCCCAATTAAAGGGATTCTATGTAAACTGTCAATACGCCCTTGATTCAATCCAAAGCAATGTCAAGGAAAATTATTTATATGTCTCTTCATCCATTATACAGAAGGCTTTATTCAGTAAAAGGGGACTTGCTAAATGAATGATATGATATGGTATCATACTATAGGTGTTCAATGCATATGCAGGCATAGAAAATTCATTTTTGTAAAATGAATTTTCATTTTGAACAGAAGAAAGTGGAGAAAGAGAGGGGAAGAGCGGGAGGGAGAGAGAGCGGGAGACGGACACACAGAGAGAGGGAAAGAGAGAGGGAAAGAGAGAAGGGGGGATGGAGATAAATAAAAATAAAAAGTTAAAATGAGTCTAAAATGAAATCTAATGGTGGCTCAGATTTTTGCAGATTACCTATGATATGCCTAAACATACCAGCAGCAATTTATAAAAGAGAAACACCATAAAATGAAAGAAGATAGTTCTATACAAAGAACTACTCTGCAAGACTGGTATCACCACAGAATTCTTAAATTTACAAAGAAAATTAATTAAGCAGTGCCTGGCATTACCATAAGCTTTTTTATACTTTTACAGTGATGTATAGGGAGCAAATTGTCTTTATTATTCTCAACAGGAACAGTCACCCACTGAGTTAACACCTGGCATAAGCCATAATTTTGTTTGTTTGACTTTGGTTTAGCATGATGGAGTAAATCAAACATTTGGCAGTATGAACCATAAGTTAAGTCTTAGTGTAATGTGAGAATCTAACTACGGTGTCTTGAGCCACATGCATATAATGAAATGAAAAGCCTGGTCCTCCGCTACATCTTATTTTGTAATCCACTTGTTTTATCTCATTAAGGTACGTGTGGATTTTGGAAGAAGATCTGGGGGAAATTCTGTACATCAAGTTAATTCTATATACAAGGTAAAAGCATCAAAATGCACGCTGGCATCATACATTAAAATATTTATGTCTGGAATACCACCCATAGAAAGGAAATTGATTGGCAATTGCTTTCTTGGAACAAAGACACAGCAAGAAACAGCAGAAAAGAAATAATGCAAAAGAAAGACCTTGAAAGCTGTTGCTAAAGTTTCTGAGTCTAGAAAATGTTTTTTTTAAAGCCAGTTTAAAGTCAAGCTGCCATGAGCAGTGTTGATATGCCATAAGAAAAGTGCTGAAAAATTAGAGTGATTAACGGAGCTTTAACATAGTTAAGAAGTCTAGACAATATAAAATGAGAATTAATGCTTAAGGAAATGATTATGCCTAACCCACTATGAAAAAAAAATGGCTACAATCACTGCCTCTTGGAGTAAGCATCATCACTATAGAAAAAGAATTAAAACTATTATTTCCATCCCAAAATTATTTCATCTTTCTTCTTGTGTAAAGTTTATGAATGAAAATACATGAAAAACCTCCATAGTTAATAAATCGGCCAAGTGTTTCAAGATGTAACCTTGCTTTGCAACGTTATTTACACATAATAAGGGCTGAAAATCAGTAATGATCTGGGTCATTCATTGTGCTAAACCAAGATCACATATGGTTGGGTTTTGTATTGTACACTAAGCAAAAATTGAACAAACCTCATTATGGCATAGTCCGATAGGTAAATTAAATTAATCTTACTTTGACAGCGAATATGAAAATTAACATTTTTATCAAATGATGCAATAATAAGGCTGCATATGTCAATGAACAGAAAGAGTCAGTTCTGGAGGTCAAGAGGTATTGATGACAAGGCAAAAAGAGGTTTAAACAGAAATTGCTACCTCCGCACTTCCATGTTAATTGCATTTCAATAAATAGAGAAGTATAGTTGGAAGCAGCCAGTTAGACCATCAAGTTCATTTCTCTAGCTAGAAATTTGAGGTAAAGGACATACAATGGATAGCAATGTAGCCTCTGACTGATTTAATATAATATCAGTAAACAAACAATAAACAATTAGGCCAAACTCAGTTTCAGCTTCTATCTCCTATAATTGAAAATGTGCCCCATATAACAATTGCTGTAGCAAATTTGAATCTGTGTTGTGATATATCTAACTAGAGGTGTTTTTCCCAGCTTTCCTAGTTTTTCCAATGAGTAATATCCTATCTGGATGCCAGTGGAAAAGAATTCATCATTAAACAATGTATTTATTGAATATGTGGCAACATCTTTAAATCTGGCAGGATTGTACCCACTGTTTGTATTTTCAATCAAAATGAAGTTTTATCTGCAACTCCTGTCTATTGTGCTCATTTAGGATAATTCTATGGACTTTAATTCATACTGAACGGCAATGTAATAAATTCCAAATAATTTAAATAATTTACAACTGGTCTTGAGGAAAAAAATATGAAAATTTTCATTTAGCTAGAAGTAACTTAATAACTGTCTTACATGGGGGAAGACAGAAAGCATAGGTTTCCTAAAATAAATAACATAAGTTTCAGTAGGATAAAGTGATAAAATAGACTAGAGATTTACCGGGATAAGGAACTGTGTGTTCAGCGGTGTCTTCTGAACAACTACATATTGCAAAGGTAGTGCCACCAGAATTGCCTAATGTGGGTGAGTAACTGTTACCTTTTGAGCAAGCAGAGACTAACTGTAGGAGGCAAGCAGAGGCTAACTGTAGGAGGAATATAAGCAACCAATGAAATATTGAAAACTAACAAGGGGTCAGTGGTGGAGTTAAGCAGAAAATACCTAACTGGGGATGGTGGAATACTTATAGACAGTGGCGGAATTCAATTTTTTTTTACTACCGGTTCTGTGGGCATGCCTTGGTGGGTGTGGCTGGGGGTGTCATGTGCCTGGGTGGGCAGTTTCCGTAAGCAGGGCAATAAAGATTAGGCTAGAAACAACCCCTGAATGGTTTTTTCCTGCCTTCCTTACAGGATTAACCCTGTAAACTGGAAAAAAACAAAAGGTGATTTCTTCTAACAACCGGTTTTCCAAACTGCTTAGAAAATTTACTACTGGTTCTAGCGAACCTGCTTATAGAATAAAAAACAAAGAGAAAAGTCATGGCAATTGATCTTTTTTTTTAAATGAGGAAACAGACATAAATTGAGTGGATCTGTTTGCTCTTTCTTTCTTATGTTCTGTCTCCCATGAATTTGGGATGTGACTTTTTCAAGGCTATTGACAGTTATTCCCCTAATGAAATAATATTGTTCAAAGCAGTAAAACTGTGTCCCCATGAAATCTGAAGAGCTAGACAAGAAGTTCAAGAATGGAATGAGGTCCCCTCAAGATTTGGATGGTCTCTACCCTGTGGGAATTCTAGAAGACTTTAGAGACCTGACCCTTCCCTGAGGCCTTGGAGTAGGGTGGATTATATGGAAATGTGCCAGCCCACGCATTTCCTGGGGTTAGGGATTTGTTTATAAGTTTGGAGATGTATTCTGTATCAGAATGTATTCTGTGTTTCTGTGCTTTGTGTGATTGTGCTGATGGAGGCTCACTCAATTTCGCTGCACACATGTTGTGCATTGACAATAAAGGATTGAATTGAATTGGATGGAACCTCAATGTTAGAAATTTTTGTCACAGCAGAATACATATACTCTGATGTAGTTCCCTGGATTTGCTGTTTTGTTTATTTTTGTATTTCTGTTTATTTGGCTGCATTTGTATTGCTTTTGTGTTCTGTAATACTCAAAGTTGGCTTGAAATTGGGTGGGGGATGAGGTTAAAACAAACAAACAATTAAGAGAACTTAAAATGGTAGGAATATTTTAAATGAATGACAGATTTCAGAAATAGTGTTCCTAAACGAAAGAAAAGATAATGGACTTTAACACCATTACCTGAGTTATCTAAGGTCCAGTAAGTGTGCATTTGACTAGAGAATCAAGTGGACTTTAAAGTGAATCCTACAAGACTTCAGATGAAGATTTATGCAGTATAGATGGATATGGACATGTTTTTGTAATGGTCCTTATTAAATTACTTAATGAGGAATAAGTGTGAACATTGGCTCATCAGGTTCTTAGACTAAATTCATGTTCAAAGCAAATCAACAAGATGAACTTAAATTCTTAATTAAGGACAGCAAATATGATTTAACAGGTATAACTGAAGCATGGCTGGAATGTAGCCACTGAAGAGTGCAGTTTTTTCAAAAGGAACAGGAACAATTGAAAGGGAAGAATTACACTATTAAGAGTATCTACACCTGCTTAGAAATCCAAGCAAATTAAACTGGCGATAGTGTACAGAGCATCTGGACTAAATTGTGTGAAGGAGTAAATGAAAGCATAAAATTAATGGTATCACCCCCCAAATAAGGATAAGGTAATGATGCTTTCCAGAATCAAACTGCAGTTCTTTCAAAAAGACACGAAGTGGTAGTGATTGGGGACTTAAATTATGCCATCTGTTGGGAGACAAATTTTACCAAGCATAATCCTTCCAACTGCTGACAACTTTCTGTTTTCTAGAAGATACAATAAAATCAACTGTCCTTGGCTTGTCACTACAGTAACTAAAATGGAAGACTTGGTCAATAAAGCAGAATTAGCAGGAATTTTGCAGGAAATAAATAGAAAATGATGGGTATGATTCTATGGCAGTAAAGACAAATGGAAAAAGAAAAATAAGTTACGTAAGCATTTCTAGGAATGGAATACTAAAAATGCAGATACAAATAATTCCATTGAAGCAATACAGAAGAAACAGTAGAAGGCTTAGGAAGATCTGAAAAATAAATTGTATGGAAGTTGGTTTGAAAATCAAACTCAAAGAATCAACATCTAACTGTGGGAGGATTTTATATGGGTATCACAAGGTTCTGTTTTTGGTCTGTACCAATTAAAATTTTATTCATGAATTGAATGAATAAGTAGAGAAAATACAAATGACACAAAACTGTTGGGATATTGGAATACAAAAATAAAAATTAAACGTTCTTGATAGATTCGGATAAGTTGGAGATACCTACAAGAAATAACAGAGTAAACTCTAATACAAATTCAAAGTTTTTACTTAGGAAACACAAATTAAATGTACAAATAGAGTAGGAGAAAGTTATTTGGTCATTAGTCATCAGAAAAAGATCAGGGAAGTATAATTAATCAAAATGAATATGGGACAGCATTATTACAGGATTGCTAAAACATTTTACATTATTCTATATTGGTGAGCATTGTGTCTATTTCTGGGCATCAAACTTTTCAAAGACTCTGACAAATTGGAACAAGGTCAGAGAAACATGTAAAATTATTGAGGGATTAGAAATTATATGATTAAATTAAGAGAGATTGAAGGAAATGGTAGCATTAACCTTGAGATTATTTAAGGTACAGATAATAATGGTCCTTATGTGCCTGAAAGGATATCAAAAGGAATTACAGAAAGACACATTCTGAGAGAATATTGAGGGTGGAGGGGGGCATGGAAACAGAAAGTGACAGTGGCATTGTGATAGAATGAAGCAAATAAATACCATCAGGTATTTTATCACATGAGCTCCCAAATGGATAAACTATTTCTGTAGATGATAAGTTCAATCTAAAAAATCTGGAAGTTAAACTAACCAGATTTGTATATATTAAATAAAGTTTTTCACAAGCAAGGAAGAGGAAGTTAAAATGAACTAAGGAGCTGGCAGCAAGAAAGTTGGGGAGATAGGGAAATACCATAAGTAGCTAGCAAACAGGATTCCAACAGTTCTAACTGCTAAAAATATTTATTCATCAATTCTGTTTGGCCTTGTATCTTCATACTTTTTTGTTGACATCTTTGTTGTTTCTTTGTTAATCTTAAAACCTGTTAATGCACTAAATTCTTTTAATTTTCCCATTAATATTTCAATTACCTCTAGTTCCATAATGGTGAACCTATGACACGGGTGCCACAGGTGGCATGCAGAGCCAACTTGTTGGGCACATAGCTATTGGCCAACTTACCTCCAGCTGTGCATGCACATATGATTGCTCATGCACACATGTGCGATTGTAGAGACCCAGCTGATCTTCAGGCCTCTGCTGTGAATGCATGCGATTACAGCAGGAAATCCATCTGGTCTTCGGAGCTCTCCTGTGCATACACATGCAATTGCTCATGTGTGCATGAGTGCCTGAGCACAGCGTGCATACATTGCCTGTGCAAAAGCTGCATGCATGTGCAGATGGTGCAATTGCACATGCAGCACACCTGGAGGAGCTGCACGCAAGTGTGGATGGCACGCGCAAAGCGTGTACTTTTCAGCACTTGGTAAGTAAAAGGTTCATCATCATTGCTATAGTCTAAAGGATCTTCCAAAACACATACCAAATCATCTGCAAAAACTTTTAAGTCACAAGTCTCCTTTTAAATTTTTACTCCCAATAATCCTCTCATCCAATCATATGTCTCTGTTAAAAATTCCAGAAACCAAAATGAACCAAAGAAGAAACAGTAGGCAGTTCTGTCTTGTTCTTTTTTGTAACTCACATGATTTCTGTTGTACCTCCATTAACACTAATTTGTGCTTTTTATGAAGTATAAATTGACTTGATTCATTTTATAAAATTTCTCCAAAATGCATTTCTTCCAAAGGTTTAAGTAGAAAAGCCCAGTTTAAATTGTCAAAAGCTTTCTCTGCATCTAAAAAAATTAATGCAGCTTATTTTTATTGTGCTGGTCCAAATTTTCTAGAATGCCAACACAGTTCTGACATTGACTGTTAACTGTCTTTTATGTAAAAACCTATATTGATCTTCATGAAGAAATTATTCCAAGATTATTTTCAATTTATTAGCTAGATTGATTTCTTCCTTATTACAGTCAAATCCTGTCCCTCTTTTGTATAAAAGCTATATTAGCCTCTCGGGCATTTTTCCTCCCTATTAAATAGATTTTAATTTTATTACATTTTATAAAGGCTGTAGGACTTCAGCCTCCAAATCAGAAGTGAAATTCAGCAGGTTCTGGCAGATTCACTAGAACCGATAGTAAATTTTCTAAGCAGTTCAGAGAACTGGTTGTTAGAAGAAATCTCCTTTTGTTTTTTTCCACTTTACAGAGTTAATCCTGTAAGGAAGGCAGGAAAAAACATTCTGGTGTTGTTTCTAGCCTACTCTTTATTGCCTTGCTTACAGAAACTGCCCATCCAGGCACATGACCCCCCCAGCCACGCCCACCAAGCCACGCCCACAGAACCGGTAGTACAAAAATTGAATTCCACCACTGCTCTAAATGTTTATAATAGAAGACTGATAGTCTGAAAAACTTCCCTTATTATTATTGTTCATTCGTAATAGTCTTTGTTTCTTTGTAATTTTTGGTTATGTTAAAATATTCATCCATTTTCTCCAAGGAAATAACATTTCTTTAATTAGTTCATTTTTATTTCCATTTTTTTTACTGGTAGTACTGATAGCAGATACTGTAAAAGTTTAATTTGATGAAAAATACCAATGTTCAGCTATTCCTTTAACTCTTGTTTTTCTTTTTATCTCATGCAAAATAATATATTTTTTATTTTTCTTTGTCTTTTTCACTTCAGCATTATATTGTATAGAATAGAATCTAATAAAAGATTTTCTTATATAAAACTATTCTTAAATCAGTGCCTTTATTTAAAAAATATCTGCTATTTTTTTTTATAATTCATCATGATTGCTTCTTTTTGAAACAATGTTCCATTTAAGTCCATGTAAAAAGAAATGGCTTTCCTTTTATAAACCAAGCTCACAGAGATACAAATGTTGAAGATCAGAGGTTATTTCTTTACATATATTTTTCTTTTTCTTTGTCTTACTTTCATTTTTTACTTTTCTTTTTTCTTTCTTTGCACTTTTTTTCTTTCCATTTGTCCTTTTTCTGAGTGTAGTTTGCATTTACTTTTACTACTGTAATTAAAATCTTTTATAAAAATTTCTGGAAGGAGGAAGAAAATTGGAAATATTGCAGGAATTCATTTTGCTTATTTCCTCATATAAATTGTCCTTTAAGTAACTCACTCCAGCTGCTATCAACATGTTCATGTGCCTAATTTCAAGACACTGCTGTAGTGTTGACAAACTTCTGAAAAGCTTGAGTGCAGAATATCTAAAGCCCATCTGGATTACGAAAGTTTCATGCTGAACCTTTTCATGTTTCAAGGAATCTACGACCAAAACAGTTTTTAGGTCTTGTAAGCACTTGTTTCATTTTTTTTTTAAAGAGGAAAACATGGGCCATTTTTCATTAGTTGTTAAGTACATCCCATTTACGATGCTGAGCAAACTTTACCGCTATGGGTGGAATGGCTTCTACACTTGATTTTTATTCACCCGAATATTGTACTTTCAATCAAATGATTTTCAAACAAAAGGCTCAAAGGATAAAAATCCAAATTCCATAGAAGTAAAGCTGGCCACCATCTCCAGGAAGTCTCATTAAAGTTTCACAATGTTTTTAATCATTGTGAATGCATCATTGTCAAATAGGAAAGCTATGATAGCTAGTCTGCAAATATATGGGCAAGCACTAGATGGTAGGATTTTGTGTCTGTTTTTATTGCCAGTTAATGGTTTTCTGGAATTTTTTTAGATATGATAGTTCTACAATAAAACCAACGTGCTAGAAATCTGACCAGGAAAAGTGATATGTTGTTATCATCAAAGGCTTTTGCTCTGATACTCGCCACCTACCCAGCACAACCATCTCGTTAAGCATCATGGAACTGAAATCAATTTAAATAAGGCTGAATACACCAGTAGGAAATCAAATTTCCCTCTCTCTGGTTATCCTCTTTGCCTTTGTTGTAAATTAGCCTAGTGTGCTTTCCTGAAGTTCTATCCTCAGGCAAGAGCAGTGTTTGCTTTTAACCTTTGCAAATTAAAACAAGTTTGGAGTGCACTTTGATTCAAAGCCGTGGTTCCATTTATTTTTGATTTTGTTTACTCAAGCAATTCCCACTCTATCGCATCAAAGTTTGGTATTCACCGTTAAGCACTGTTAATCTGCATGATGAATATAACAAAGCTTATGAAAGAATCCCAAATGGACAAGCATGATAAGAGATGGGACAAAGCACTTGGCAAAACTCCAAGTATACAGGATATTTTTGTATCCAGATTCTTTAATTGCTTGCAGACAAAATATGACTAATAGGATGGCTTAAAAGTATTAAGACTCCCCTGGTGGGATTTTTCCCTCTGTGTCATCCCCCGCTCCCTCTGTATTACAAAAAGAATATGGTAATAATTTATCCCTTTAGTAAGAATTATCTTTCCCTTGTTTTGTTAAACCACATTTTATTTGAAACTTATTTTGGCCAAATTGCAACTTTTTTCAGTATTAAAGTGCAGAGAAGTAGGTAGGAGCATGTAGCCATCCAGTCTTTGCATGGATTCCTAGAAAATGCTTGCAGATCCTCAAGCACATTAAACATTGCCTGTTACTGCTCCATCATCTCCTCCTTCACTTGGGAAGATAAATTGAAGGGCAAGAAGAAATGCCATGCTTCCTGAACATATTGAACATCTCTTCTTGGTGGGATTCAAGGGGCATCTGCAGGGAGGGGTGGGGTTGTACATTCATTGTACAATGAAATGAAGCCAGAGGAATTGCTTCTCCCAGATTAAATCCCAGCCTTTTCCCTGAGACAGGATAGGATTTGAATATTGACCCAAAGGTGCTTTTTCAAGGACTTTCTTGTTTTTCTTTGAAGACGTTTATCTTCTCATCCAAGAAACTTCTTCAGCTCTAACTGGAAGGTGGGGAATGGAAGGATTTATATTCCTTGCAGACAGCAAGACAATTTCTTCCATTCTGCCCCCACTCTCATCCAGTCAGAGCTGAAAAAGCTTCTTGCGTGAGAAGCGAAAGGTCTTCAAAGAAAAACAAGAAAGTCCAGTTGCCTCTTGAAAAAGCACGTGTGAGACAACCATGACCTGGATGACTGAGAATCTCCATAGAGACTTGAATGTTGAGGTTGTGTGCTTTACAACTTATTCAAGGACTGGAGGAATGCATCTTAAAGCAACTTTTAGGAAGAACCCTCTGTGTCAAGAGTAGTTAGAAGGGGCAACAAATCCAGGCTACCAAAGTGAAATGTAATATCAGAGGGATATAAAAAGGAAGATAGAAAAAAGAAGTGCCAAAATAAAATAACTTTTGTAATTTAACTATCTTCTACTCTTAAGAATGTTAGCCTTTAAAGCAGTGCCTTACTTAAGGCCTTACTTAGACTGGCACCCATTCATTCACTGCTGAAGTCATGCAGAACTGAATCTATACTGGTCAGCCGTGAGGCCATTGTCAGAAAACTGTGAATCAAGTTGAATTCCCACTTGGTAGAGAGGCCTATAGTTCTAAATAATACATCGAGCAAAATTTACTGCTGGCCACATAAGCAGAAAGCTGAGAAAGTGAATAAAACCCAAAGAAATACTAGTTTGGTCACCCCAAAAGAGCTCTGGCTGACAAAGACTTTAATGAGGTAATAAATCCAGCACTTCACTTGAGGTCCCAGATGCCAACATCATGACTTTGAAATTTGATGACAACATGGCTTATTTTCAGAGGGCGTAGTGTCTGCAGGGAAGGCAAGGAGGTTGTCAAGCTGATGTCAGCAGTGTTGTGATGTGGTGATATGAGCTCCATTACTTTTCTACATGTGTTGTGATGTTGCAACAAACTTGGAAGAGACAAACTTTATGATGTAACATAATACCGGTAGAAAGAGGTTGGGCTTGCAGTGTGATGCTGATGAAGTCAGTCAGGTCCTCACCCGTAACTCTTTTGAGTACCATGGTTCAGTACTGGTTCAGTACTGTGATTTTTAGAGACTCCCCCCACCCCAAAGAAAATGAGAGGACACTGAATGACAAATTGCACCATCTTCCTATTAAACGATGCCCATTGCACTGTCCAAATTTAATTTTTAAATTTCTGAAATCTAATTTTGAGGCTGAGATGCATTTGTAAAGTTTTGAAGCTTACAAATTTTCCCCAAAAAACATTCTATTCCCATTCTCATCCTTAAATCCCACCATTTTTAAAGTCTTTTTTTTTTACATTTTTTTTTCCTTCATGTGACATCACTATCATTTCTGTACACCCATTTTACCTGGGACAATTCCAAAGCCTGGTATACATTTTCTATACCAAGCAGAGGAATGGCCCAGATAGTCAATTACATACTAGGACCCTCAGTGGCACAATGGTTAGATACAGTACTGCAGTACAGCAGTACTTTTGCTATCTACCCATTCAAATCCCACCAGCCTCAAAGTTGATTCAGCCTTCCATCCTTCCAAGGTGGGTAAAATGAGGACCCAGATAGTTAAGGGCAATATGCTGACTCTGTAAACTGCTTAGAGAGGGCTGTAAAGCACTACAAAGTGGAATATAAATCTAAGTGCTATTGCTATTGCTATAATGCTTCACAACCCCACCCAACCCTCGCTGCTTTGATTGCTTTTAACAGAATAACAGAGTTGGAATAGAAGATGATGGAAGTCTTCTTTTCTGAGCTAGTGCTCAGGCAGGAAACCCTATATACCATTTACGATAAATGGTTATTCAATCTATTCTTAAAATAATTTTAATTGATGTATTCTTAATATTATATTTATTTATCTATTATAAGTAGTCCTTGACTTACGACCAAAATTGAGCCCAAAATTTGTTAAGTGAGTTTTGCTCCATTTCATGACTTTTCTTGCCATATTTGTTAAGTGAATCACTGCAGTTGATAAGTTAGTAACCCAGTTGTTAAGTGAATCTGGCTTCCCCACTGACTTGGCTTGTGAGATGGTTGCAAAGGGTGATCACATGATCTTGGGACACTGCAACCATCATAAATATGAACCAGTTGTCAAGCATCTGAATCTAAATCACATGATCATCAGGATGCTGCAATGATGTGAAAAATGGTCATGTCACTTTTTTCAGTGCCGTTGTAACTTTGAAGTATCACTAAATGATCTGTTGTAAGTCGAGGACTCCGCCGGCGGAGATACCATATCCCACTCGCATGGGGAGGGATTCTGAAACCTCCGCTGGCCCGGCAATGGCGTGCCAGAGTGTTTGGACCTCCATGCAGCCTGGTGCGGCTGGCGGAGATTTGGATCCCCCCCCATGAGAGGGGGATTCTCCCCTGGCCGGTTTCTGCAGCCGGGGCTCGCAGGCTGGCAGCGTCCACGCTTGGCGGCAAAGCGGGTGGCCAAATCCGGCGAAGCTGCGGCAACGAAGCTCCGGACATCACGGCAGTGGAAGAAGGAAGCTGAGCGAGGGCATCACCAGCTTGGCAGCGTGGATGAAAGTTTGAATTCCGGGCAGCGTAAGGAACAAAGCCGGCCCGCCATCTCCCTCCCCTCACCCGCCCTTCCTTGTCACCCGCCACCTCCTTCTCCTCCTCGTGAGCAGGCAACAACGTCCTGCCTCCGTATCCCACTCGAATGGGGGGGGGTTCAAACCTCCGCCGGCCGCCGGCGGAGGTTTGAAAATCCTGCTGGCTGTCGGAGCTGCGGCAAAGCTTCAAAAGAGCCCATGCGGCTCCGGAGCCGCGGGTTGCTGACCCCTGCACTATACTATACAGAGAGCCTTACTGAATAAATCTCAGGTCTCTACAAGAGTCAAGTTGAATAAAAAACACCAGCAATCTGCTCTTCCTTCAGACAAGCCATAGATTGTCATTTCTTTCCTCATTAAGTCTTAATTCAAGCTTTTCCATGATCTTTGATTTTGGAAAATGTGTTCCTTAAAAAAAAAGGCACTTTCAAATCTGCATGTGCAGCTTTAGTAAGAGATGTGGAAGAAATATCTCTAACGTAGAATGATCTGCAGGATGGTATAGAAAGGATTTTTATGCTTGAAATTCAGCACAGATTACAAATTTGCACACCTTTTAATATAGTCAGATTAAAAGAAATCTACACTATTACATTAACACTAATGTTAAAATACCTCCTTAAGAGGAAAAACAGTAAACATATTCCTTAAACTGCCTCTTCAAAAGATCTTATTAAGTGAATGTCGACAACATTGTTTTCTCTTAGTCTTTCAGGTAAACAGTATAAGGATGTGCTGTGTGTTGGAATGACGCCTAAATCCCAAGGCAATTGGGGTAATTTAGAACAGATTGTCATGTACCCAAGGTGAAACAAATGACTCTATCTTATCCTGGTATACATCAAAACCCGCTATGAAACTCTAGTGCCATCTGTTGCTTTGGTGCTCTAGTCCACTGCAAACTTTGATGATAAACCAGCTGTATCTTCTCTCCCCCCCCAAAATTGTCAGCCTCATAAAACATCATAGACAAAGAGAGTAGGAAAAAACCTGCCTTGATATGAGGATGACCCTTACTATTTTATCACAATATGTTGTAAAAAACCACAGTTATAGGATCCAAAGTTTGAGAGAGAACAGAGTAGAGTTAGGTGTCCGAGAGCCTGACACCCAGATGATTGACAGTTTAGGCAACTACGGGAAGACTAGCAACAGGTAACAATCTAATTCCAGAGACCAACAGCGCAATATGATTTTCCAACCTCAGCCATGCCAGATTAAAAAGTTGTGGTCTGGTTTTGGTATCACCAGTAGAGAATCAAATTGATGTGGGACAAATAAAGTTACATAACATGCAAGATCAACATGCAATTGACTTTATGAATACATACAGCTGGAATCTATTCAGTAAACTAAGAATGAGAAAATGCTAGCTTAATGAGTCATGTGAGCACAGCCATAATACATGCATACATGCCGTGTATGTACTCAAACTAACTCAGAATATTTAGATGCAGATAAATGCAGGTTACACTGTCTTTATAAAAAGTTTTGAAATTCAGCTGCAGTGTTTTATAGAAGCTGCACTCCCACAGAAACAAGGGATACAATTAGTATTTTCTAGGTAGACAAGCCAAACAATTGTTTATGCAATAGGTGAGGGATTCATATAGTTTATTGAAAGAAACGACATATTAAGCAATTGACCCTAATTTAAAAACAAATTATTATTAAGTTAAGCTGGATATGCACAACAGAGTAGGCTAGAGTTTACGGTTCAGTATAGTGTGCAAACCCATCCAGGGTGGTTAATCAAGTACAGTGGTGGTGAATCTTTTACTTACCGAGTGCCGAAAAGTATGTGCTTTGCGCATGCCAGCCACACTTGCCTGCAGCTCCTCCATGCTATGGAGGTATGCAATCACACCATCTGCACATGCATGCAGCTTTTGCACATGCAATGCACGCATCCTGTGTGCAGGCACTCACTCATACATGAGCAATCGCCTGTGCATGCGCAGAGAGAGCTCAAAAGACCAGCTGGATTTCCTGCTGCAATCACACGCATGCACAGTGGAGGCCCGAAGACCAGCTGGGTCTCTGCAATCATGCATGCATGCATGTACAATTGCATGTGCATGCTCAGTTGGAGGTAAGTTGGCCAACAGCTTATGTGTCCAGCAAGATGGCTCTGTGTGCACCTGTGGCACCCGTGCCATAGGTTCGCTGTCACGGTTCTAGTATATAATTATTAATATAACCCAGGAGGTTAGTTGTATGAAAATAGGCCAGTGACTAAAGTCAGTGAACTATGGGTTGATAGGTTGTGCACACTCAGACATGCAGATTATAGGTGATTCTGTAATAGCTAGTACTGTGCAATTCATAGAATGGCCAATAACAAAATGGAATATCGTAATGGAATTGTCATTGATTGAGATGGGCAGTTATAAAAATTAATTAATTAATTTGTTAGTTAAATTTACAATTAGATTAAAAGTAAAGTGTCTCTTAAATTGAACGCAACTCCTGGTGATTTCTTGGACTTGTTTGTGTAGCTTTCTTGCAAGGTGTGTGAGAACTATTTTTTTACGAATTTTCTTTAAGTTCCCAGTTGTAGTTACTTTTTGTAACTTTTTTGGTGGTACAAATGTTCAGCCAGGCTTTGCTTAGGTTCTCAAGTTTCCAGGCTGAAGTTTGCTGGACAGTTCCATCTGTTATGCACAGAGTCACCTTACCAGAATGTTAAAAAGAAATTGCATGTTCTTAGACAAAAGTAATATCCGCTGTCGTCTTCAAAATGAAAATAATAATAATAAGGGGTAGATTTTTCATTAAAAAAGGCAGCCTTTCTTAGCTGTCGTAGACAAAGATGACATAAACAAAGCCGATAACAATCCCAAAAGTGGGAATGTATCAGCAGCTTGGAACAAAGAGCATATCTAGAATGTAGCAGGATCCCACTCAACATCTTGTATCTTGAAGACTTGTTTAAAATGGCAAATGTTACAGCACTGCCCTTCTACAAACTGCTTATCAGCAAATGTATCTGTCTGAATAAACAAGTAAGACTTCTTTCAAAGGCAAGACAGCAGAGATTATAATCATGTGGCAGACAGCAAATTTCCTTGTTTGCAATAGTAACAGAGTTTATTAATGCAAGAGATATCAAAGTAATACCTCCCAATATCACTTAGGAGTATAATTGAAAGTAAATAAATAAACCACTGGTCCCTTAGTATCCTTCCACTCATTCAGCAAGGTCTGTATGCCTCAAGAATTCCACACAAATAGATGCTATTTTTGTGCCAATAATTGATCAATCAAAATAAAGCTGAAAGGGACCTTGGAGGTCTTCTAGTCCAACCCCTGGCTTAAATAGGAGACCCTATACCACTTCAGACAAGTGGCTATCCAGTCTCTTCTTAAAAACTTCCAATAATGAAGCACCCACAACTTCTGAAGACAAACTGTTCGATTGGTTAATTGTTCTCACTGTTAGGAAGTTTCTCCTTTATTCCAGGTTGCTTCTTTCCTTGATTAGTTTCCATCTATTGTTTCTTGTCTTGCCTTCTGGTGCTTTGAAAATAAGTTGACCCCTCTTCTTTGTGGCAGCTACTCAAATACTGGCATACAGCTATTATGTTGCCCCTAGTCCTTATTTTCTCTAGACTAGCCATATCCAGTTCCTGTAACTGTTTCTTCAAATGTTTTAGTCTTGAGGCCTTTAATCACCTCAGCTGCTCTTGTCTGCACTTTTTCCAAAGTCTCAATACAATAACGAAGAAGATAAAACAGAATAATCCACTCAACACAACTGCAGACATTTTTATTTGTCACAGTGGGCCTTTCAGAAACATACACATATAAAATGCCTATCTCTTAATTTAATGCTACCTTTCAGGAATTTAGCCCAAGTGTTCTTGAGGGGTTTATTAGGAAAGTTCTTATTTCTGAATAGTTTTGGAATTCCCAAAAGAGCCCCCTTGAGTTCTTAGGTAGGAAATTACGCTACTTGACTGACCAAATGCATAACTTCTAAATTCTGCTGTCCATAGGTCTGAGGAGTGGTTGAGATGCCAGATACTTTTACTTTTAAAATCAAGATTACTTTTAAAAATTAAAAGCCTTCCCAAGGCTAATCTAGTTAGCAACTATAGCAATGCTAACAGGGGGACCTAGAATCAGGTCCATTGATAATACATGATGAAAGGCATGGAACTGGACAACAATGGGCCTTACAGTACATATTTCAATACTATTGGTAGTTTTCAAACTAAGAAAAGTTACATTACACTAACATAGTTCAATCATTCGCAGAATGTTGAAATTAGTGCCATGGGATACTTGAAAGTTAGAGGAAACTATGATAGAGATGACTTGCATTGACTGCAGGAAAAGGACAACGACATGAAATGAAAAGGATATGGATAATTGAATGTATAAAGCCAAGGATGTATATATTGAAGTTTTTTAAAAAAAAACCAAGATAGTAGCCACCACCATGAAACCAAAGCCCCATCTCTCTTTTTTTAAAAAATGTATATTGTGTTTAACATTGCACTCACTTTTTAAATGAGCTTGGATTGCATGGCGGTCTCTGTCATTTTGTCTTTTCTGGCCCACCTGTAAATACCTCTGCATGATGCTCTACCATTACCATTTGTTTCCCTGCTCTAGTAATTACTCTTCTTCATGTTGCATTAAAAGAGGCAGATAAGGAATGATCCATGTGTTAACTGCTCTTACCAAATACACAAGAAACTGTTGTGAAGTTAATTCATGTTAGCAGACATTAGTCAACTATCCTCAGAAGGCTCCATAACTTTCTCTTGAATCTAACTATCTCTCAAATTAATACCAAGCCAAATTTATTTAAGTTGGCTTAATATAAAGGAACATTCAATATTATAAATATATATTACTTGGATGCAGAAGACATGGTCTAAAGAATTCATAGAGCATCTTTGTATGGTGTTTCATTGAAGGGGTTAAATTCACAACCAGCAAAAGATGCCTTATTTTGTGTCACATTGTGGTAGTGTGGAAAGTTAAGTAAGAAAATATTATGAACTTTTCAAGCTTTTCAAATTTCAGAACCTCTCAGTAGATGTGCCCTCATTTTGATTTGCTTGAGCATGTTTCTGGGTCATTGCTTGGAAAAATTATGATCAATATTGAGTTGACATGAGTGGCACAATGTAGTTAGAAAAATCTCTAAATACTAGAGCTTGGTACACTTTGAAATTGAGGAAAGAAGTGCTTTGGATTTAGCAGGAGCATAGCAGAAGTTTCTTCATCATTCAGGTAGTATGACTTTTTCAGACTTTGCTGTGGCCTGAAAATAAGATGCTGTTTTAAGGAATCCTTTCAGCAAATCCGATCTGGTTCTGAAGCCTTAGAAAAATAACATGACTTTAATAAATAAGGGAGAGGTACTTTATTTCCAGTTGAACAGTTATTTCTAAAGCATTTCTTTCAAATAACATTTAAAGTATGCAGAACCTTTTAAATATCAAATATATATTCTTGCTTCATTTATAAATCATCCATATTTTCCAATCATGATCAGAATAGTATTTATCCAAATCTAATTCTAATGATCGCTTTTACACAAGGATCTTAATTCCAGTAGAATAAAGATAAATTAATGTCCATTTAATAGTCTGATAGTTTTCTATTGCTAAAATGGACTGTTATAATCCAAGTTTGGCCTCCAGCATCAAAGATCCTAAACAATTACTACATGATGGTCATAAACATTTGTCTGAACTTGAGCCTGTCTATTGAAAGACAGCCAGCCTTAATTTAAGAACTCCATCTGATTGCAAAATCTGTTGTAACCTTTAACAAATGATTATGCTGGCTAATTATTTAAACTGGAAACATTTGCAATTCAATCTGCTTTTTTTATTCTAAGCAATTAGAGTTTTTAGGTATTCTTCCTCCAGTGTCTAAAAATATTTCTAACACAGCTGATAGGTAAGAAAGTGTTTACTTGTTACTTCTACAAACATTCAGAAATCAATCAGCATGCTAACATTTTGTGGTCATCTATTCTAAATAACTTCCAAAAGGCAAAACCAATACAATGATCAATCTATTTGCAAAGTACATTTGTACAAATTTCTGTGTCATTATCCAAATTAGCTATTAAGAAAATGTATTATTTTAATACAAGGAAGGAATGCATGTGTACATCCATTTTAGCAGTAAAAAAAAGCTAACTGAACAAAATGGCCTCCCTTCAAATATAGTACCAAAAGGATTATACTGCATATTTTTAAAAAGAGACAGAGTAACAGAACACCTCAATAATACTCACTTCCATTTCCTGTTTTATAATGCAAATAGTGCCATGATACTGTTTAATCACTAGATGGCATAAGGTCAATTATATGTTGATTCAATTCTGTTCTGTTCTGTTCTGTTCTTCCTAATAAAGTTATTTTCTTAGTTGATCTACTAAACATTAGATGTTATACAGAGTTAAGCATCATGATATCTCTGCCTTTAACAGATACTGGGGAAAAAATCAAGATCGCTTAGAGAGCTTCCCATGCATATTTTAACAAGAAATTACTATAAATATCTCAGACACCATTTGTAAATAATTTGTCTAACAAATATTAGATTTAAAAAGAAATGAAATTTCTCCCGCTAATCTTTCTGACTACCATTCTCACTTTCATACTTGATGAATTAAAATGGGTATTCCCATTCCCTCCAGAGTTATCCGTTTTGCTACTGAAAATAGGGAAGGGGAGGAAATCTTCCAGTCTAGTGCAAAGTAAGGATATCCCAATTTTGCTAACACCATCTGCCCCAGATATGCCAGGTTAAATACCTGGAAAGCTGTTAAAAAAGTGACGATTTCTGCTTAGCTGCTATTTTTGATAATGAATCCAGATAAAGAAACAATGGCCTGAAGACATTTTTAAACATGTTAGTAAATAAATTCAAAATCACACTGTTGGCTTCCTCTTAAAGTACATTGCTATCAAGCATTATTTATTTGCTATCGGCCACGGAACTGAATATAAGAATGCCGAACAAGTGCCAACTAGATTTAAAAAAAAAAGGAAACGCCATTAAGCAGTTTACAAATATTACTGCTTTAGCTTTTTAGCTGTTTGCTGACATCTTGATTGAGAAAACTTTCGTTACTTCACTTGCTTGACACAGATAGTGTGGGACTAGTAGAATATACAAGATGAATGAAATAAACATAATATAGCAGTTAAAGACTTAAAAAAAAAAAGAAAATAATAATTTTAGGAAATCCCATTTAGCTAGAAATTCAAATTATCTTATCTAGCTGTAATCTAAGAAAAGGGATGAATGGCATATAATGTAGAATACACATATTCTGTGGCATAAAGCTACTTTCAAGTGAAAAGGAAACATAAAAATTACAAAGTGCTTTAAGCAAAAACAAAAGTACGGTAGGGATGTTGAGATTTGATCTGATTTCGTTTCATTTCAGTGCTCTTAGGTGTGCAGGCAAGGCAGATTGGTTAACAAGGAGTCAATCCCTGCGACCCAGGTAGGAGACCCGGAAAAAAAATCAAGCTGTTTTGTGATACAAACTGCAGAAGATGATCTTTTGAATGAGAATGTCCCTAAAAGAACCAAACAGCTAAATCTAGAAGAACAAAACAGAAGGGAGAGTATGCTACAAACAAGAACGCTGAGGGAGGGGGAATATACATCTAGCACTCAGTGATATTTTGCTTATTCATACTAAAGAAAGTCCCTTGGAAATACGGAGAAAACCATTTCAGTGAAACACACAGGATATTTCAATTTTCCCTCATAACTGTACATTAAAAAGTCTTAATCAGAACATACAGGGGGTCCTCAACTTACAACAGTTCATTTAATGACCATTCAAAGTCACAACGGCACTGGAAAAAGTAACTTATGACCGTTTTCACACTTACGACTGTTGTAGCATCCCCATGGTCATGTGATCCAAATTCAGATGCTTCACAATTGAATTGCATTTGTGACAGTTGCAATGTCCTGGGGTCATGTAATCACCTTTTGTGACTTTCTGACAAGGAAAGCCAATTGAGAAAACCAGATAGACTTAACAACCGCGTTTCTAACTATTGCAGTGATTCATTTAACAATTGTGGCAGTAAAAAGGTTGTAAAAAAAAAAACCCCTCACTTAACAAATGTCTCACTTAGCAACATAAATTTGGGGCTCAACTGTGGTTGTAAATCAAGGATTACCTGTACAGTATAGTATACAAATTCAATACAAACAATAAGAGTCTTAGACCAGCAAGATGGCAGTTGTAGTTACCATGGGCAATTTTAGCCCATGATAACTACAACTGTTTATTGTTTTTCTCCATAAACTGAGATTTACACGGGAATTTTTTTTGTCCTCCAAGTTTAAAGAAAATCTAGACTGAGTTTTGTTCAAGAATATTTACAAGATTTCGGTCTCAGAAAGCAAGCTAGAAAAAGAGAAAGATCTCCATATTGGGCTCATATTTATTTATTTATTTATTT
>JAEANM010001829.1:0-26312 GCA_017656035.1 Myanophis thanlyinensis
TAAAACCCGGCCGGACGCCCCGGACAGGACGTAAAAAGAGGACATGTCCGTGCAAAAGAGGACGGTTGGTCACCCTATTCTATTTTGATGGACACCAAACTAAAAATAGCATTTCAACATTTTTTGCTAAGGATAGCTTCAGATTACAAACATAATAACCATATACTTATAATAGTGCTGTGTGACATACACACATAAAGTGCAATATCTGGATTGAATTTAATAGATCAATGGTAATAAAGAAATATGTTTTATTGAACAGGCCAATAATAAATTTGGTCAGTCCCCAAGTGTGTGTTTCTGTGTCTCTGTGTGTGTAAGCATGGGGGAAGTAACCTTCCAACTTTTGTAACCTTCCGTAAGAGCTTAAAGATCTGGCTCTGCCAGTTGACTTGGGGGTCCAAAGGAGGGGTTTCACACTGGGGATGTTTGATAAATTAATAACAGATCTCATCTCCCCCCCCCACCCCATTCATCTTTAACGAGGGCTTTTATTATACTTTATATTTTTGATGTATTTTATTTATATAATTTTATCTTTTTAATATTGAAAGCCACCCAGAGTTACTGTGTGGTAAAATGAGCAATCAATAAGTTAAAAAAGAAATACAAATTAATTAAAATTATTTTAAAAATTATCTTTGGATAAGACATTTTCTACTTCTTACTGAAGAACTGCTTCTAAATATCCCCAGGGACAGAAGTGAAATCTGCCAATAGAAATTAACATATTCCAAGTTTTGTAGATTCCAGGTTAAGTAACAATTCATATTCCCAGAACTACTGAATGCTTGTATAGTATTAACTATACAAATAACTGTTATGGCGATGCCTAATAAAATGCCATTATTAGAAAGTTAGCTAAAGAAACTAAACTATATGTTTAAATATAGAATACATGAAATTAATTCATTATTTTCCAGCCTCACCTGACTATTTCTTCTGGATAACAATTATTAATTGTGCTGATATACTCTTGAAGTAGTGAGCCAGCTTCTGCTTTTATCTCCTGAACTTTTTTAAGACCACCACTTGTTACAAAAAGACGCCGCGCTTTGGAATCATGTGGCAGAACCTATTTAAAGAAAACAAATTCAATAATTCAATTTTCTTACTCAAAAGTTCTTATTTCCTTTAAAGCTTAATATTAATGTGAAGCTAAGATGCAAAAGAGCAAGCATAATTTAGCAAGTGTTCTTCATTCAAGACTCAATTAACAAATGAGGAAATGAGCATTGTTGCCAAAAAAGAATATATGAAGGAAAAAAATTGTTGACTTACAATTGTGATTTTTTTTTTACTAATCATCTATTCTTGAAAATGACATATATCAAGAGGTAGTGCTCTATCTCTCAATTTCTTGAGCTCATACAGCTGTCACTCACAAACAACAAGAATACTTATCAGATCTTGACTTGTTCAGGGACAGGTTATAAACATGTACAAATGATAATTCATAGAATTAGAGTTACAGCAAAGAGACTTGTCCATCATTTCTGTGCTGCACACAAAACAAGTAACCTAAGAACATCAAAAGTGAGTCAGGCCACTATGGAAAGCAACAGGTAAGATCATAAGAGGCACATCCATGGGTATGAATATCTAGTTCATACACAAAGTTAAAAGCTGAGAGTACATTGCCAACTGACCTACCTCTACAAAAGAAATATATCAAGTCAAGTCAGGGGCTGCTATCACAGTTCATGATGAGTGGAAGTACTGAGTCTGTCCCATCTGGCAATAAGAGCATGTTGCACTTTTTTACAGATCCCATCCATGAAGAAATGTTACTTGATAGCACCTCTTTTCTTTCTTGGGCATCTGTCCTTTGGAACATAATTTCCCCAGAGGTCAGACTGGCTCCTATCATGCTGGCCTTTCAGAAGAGTTTGAAAAATCTTTGCTATCTGGCCTGAAGATCCTGTAATGTGGGTATTGCTAGAGAAGTTGAGTGTGCTCTCCCACTGACATTTTTAATACCTTTCTTTCTTTCTGTCTTTCTGTCTTTCGTTGTTATATGTTAATTATCTTGTATTATGGCATAGTGGTTAAAGTGCAGTATTGCAGGCAAAACTCTGTCCAAGCCTGGAGTTCAATCCTAATGGGGCCTAAAATTGACTCAACCTTCTGTCCTTCCGAGATTCATAAAATGAGGACCCAGAGGGTTGGAGTCAACATGCTAATAATTCTTCTTCATTGTAAACCATCCAAAGAGTGTTGTAAAGCACTTCAGGATGTGTATAAGCATTAATACTATTGCTATTTTTTAATTTTGTATGTTACTCAGCCATTATGAAAAATGGGCAACTATATAAATATACCAAATAAATAAATGCCAGACAGAACAGACAGTGTTCCTGGGTGATATATATCTGAATGCACTGAACTGAAGCAGATTATCTTTCATATAGTAATTCCTAATAGATTGGATCTGTTCTACATAGCAACACTACAATGCTTTCTCTAAACAGAAGCCAGTTTAAAGTATGCTGACTTACAAGAATATTGACTATTCTTTCAACCCCTATTTCACCTTGACAATTAAAGAGAAAATAGAGATTTAGTTCACCTAAGAGGCAGAATAGGAAGCATAGGATGGGCTTCTAGGATGGAGAAGTTAGCCACTTTCACATTGTCCAAACAGATTGGAAGTGCTCCCCATTGATAATTTGTTATTTCTGAACATGAGTTTGCTTATCTTTTGAAAGTTTAAGTAATAGAACAGTAAATCTGGCTAAATTTTCTGTGAAACAGACATGTTTGGAGTAGAGCTCCTACCAACTAAATTACATTTGGTCAGCATTTTATCAGTGTTGGAGAAGACTGATAGCATGGTAAAAATATTTGCCATTTTTATGTTACTTGAATTGGAAGGGAAACTAGCACAACTCTTCCCAACTTCCACAAAAGTGTTATAAGGAAATATTGCCAGAAAGCAGTTCTAGAACCTGAAAGAATCCACATGCTATGGCAAAGTGGTATTAGAGTAGGCAAAATAGTCAATCTCACTACAGTATCTGTCACTCCTGTTCATAACAATAGAAATTATTGAATTATTCAGCCTCTCACACATACAAAATCCATGTGGAGTTTCAATCACAATATTTGCAGCTGTCATCTTAACTTTTTTAACATACCCTTTGAACACCCCTGAGTACTATAGTGTCTTCCAATCTACAAAGGTTCCCAAACATTGGCATTTGCAGAAAATTAAGGAGCCAATATTAAGTCTGAGATGTTCCTAAGAAGGAAAATGCAATCTTGCTTTAAAGTAGGGACTTCAGCTTTTCAAAAATAACTTTTAGTTATAGTTCTAGTAATCTGAGAAACAGGAACTATATTATAAGTGAGAAAAACTGAACTTTCTCAAAAGACTTGACCTTATTATGAAATTTCATCATCTATAAGAATTTATACTTTAAATTCAGAGGCAAGTTATAATTTTCAGAGGACTGGAAAGCCAAAAATACTGATACAACAGAGGGAACTATTTTGGAGATGATAGCTATGTGAAACTGAAAGTCCAACTTCTAATCTTCAATGTAGATTTTGTGTCCAAGTAGGAACCTTAGTTGAAAATACAGTCTGATTTGGGATGTGAGAGGAAGAGAGGAGCTTGTTCTGGACTCTGGAGGGCTTTAAAATCTGCTCCAACAATAAAACCTACATTTTGGCAATAATGATTTGTCATACTTGCTTTGAACAGGTGTGGAAACAAGTTCAATGTGCTGTTCTCTGGTGTAGAGATTGCACAAAGACTATCTACTTGGTTTATCACTGCAGGAGATATATTAAGGAAAAGACAGTTATCATAAAAATGAAGGTGAAATATAATAATGATAGATGGAAATGTGGGAAACATCCTTGCTAGGAAGATTAAAAATGCTACTTTCTGTAATCTTAAGAAGGAACTGAGATGATGAGCAGCACTTTCCTGCATATATGGCCTATTTGATAGATGTTCTGCATTGATGTAGAACCCACGTTAAAGCACAGCAGCCACAAATATCTATTTTAAATCCAAAAAGTATGAAAAAGAAAAAAATACATTACTATACTCAAACACCAATGTGAAGGACCTTACAGTACTTTAGAGTATTTCCTCCCCTTTGTTACCATTAATTAGTATGTTCTGAAAGCCTATTATGTAGTTACTGCTGCCCCACCTCCCAAACCAATGAACTGACAGAATACTTGACAAAAGTTCAGTTTGCAACATAAATATAAAACTTAAAGTGAATACTATAATATTGGGATAACCAAAAACTTTTATCTGGTTTTGTTTATCACTGATATTTTGTTATGTTCACATTTCTAGCAGTAAAGAAACATGGCAATCTCAGTCTTATGCATGAAAATATACTTTACCTAATTCAAAATATTTTATTTTTGAACTTGCTCACATATATGGGGTCCCCCCCCAACACACCAAAGATGGTTCATCCCTGATGTAATGCTACAAAAGCAGACCTTCAATTAATTCTAATGGTCATTTCAATTCAACTTTCTGCTGAATTAGAAACTTACAAACCCAAATAAACCAATTAAATCCATCCCATTTTAAAATATTCTGTGGTCAAAGTCAACCACAGTTGAGAGATGTAATAGGATGACCTCACATTACAAAAACATAGGCATTACTCATAGAGCAAAGTCAGGTTAGTTTTCATCTTTTATTCTAAACCATTGAGTTAAGTGTAATAAGGCTAATAAGTAAATAAATGGAAATACTTCTCTTTAAAGGCATTGGCAATTCTTCATGATAAAAAGCAAAAAGGTAGCTTAGTTTTGTGCTTTCCAATTTTTTGATTCTCTATTAAACATTCTGAGACCATCCAGGTGGGATGGATTACAAGATACACCATCACCCAGTGATCAGAGTAGTCCTGAGTGATGAGATTTGCAATCTATCAGACGGAAAGGGGGAGTCTATTGGCATTCTATTCCTTCTTAGGTATTAGGGCATACTATCTAATTAACAAACTTGCTGATAAAACATGAGAGATTTTTAGCAGGGATTCTGGCCTGTTATCCATTACAACTTAAATATAAAACCTGGTCCTTGATGTCAATTCAAACCAAATATTCTTTTGTGGCTCTTAAGCAGTTATTTTTGAGATTGTTAGGCCAATATAAATAGTATGACTACTCTTGCTTAATCTACAAAACCGGATACTTTACCTCTCCTCTCTCTGATCTAGGACAGATAAAGGCACTGAACTTAGGAACAGCTAGTTAAACAATTACTGAAACCTTCCCCTTCCCCCAAAGCAATCTCTGAAGAATCCCAACCAAAAAAGGGAAATGGCAAAAATAGAACCATACAAACCAAATAGTCCAGGGAAGTTTTCTTCTGAGAGCTGCCATCATTCTTAAGAAAAGAATATTGGTCTTGGATTGATTCTTACCTTGCTGAATTGGCCAACTATGTGTTTCAGGATATTGGGGGGAGCATCATGTAGCAAGGGCTCAAGAGCTGACAGATGAGTACACTTCTGTAAAATATTCTTCAAGGCTTTCTTAGCCTATCAAAATACAAAATGTCCTCAGTAAGACATCAATAGACAATAGCCACTTTTAAAACTAAGCTTGCATTATTTCTACAAGGCAAAAAACTCATAACTCATAACTATTTTCCAAGTGTGATACTTGAAACATACTTTTTGCAAAAGTTTAAAAATTATGATATACTGAAAGGTAGCATTATAATAAACACATATAAATGTACATTAATGGCATTTTATGTGTCACTCATAACAACCATACTTTTATTTTGGATTATGTGGGTTTCATTTTGTAGTTCTGATAAATTTACAAGATCAAATACTCATTATATTGGTAAGGTAGGAACCATATAATGTATGTAAAATATATAATATTATATGTAAAATTATATGATAATGTATGTAAAATATATGATAATTTAAATTATATGATAATGTTTTAACTTAGACAGCCTCCATTTAATTATTTTAATAGGTTTTAAATTGTTTATTATATTCATGTTTTTATTGGCTGTACACCACCCCGAGTCCCTAGGGAGAGGGGGCGGTATATAAATTAAATAAATAAATAAATATTTTTTTGTTCCTAGCTTACCAATACCAAAGAAAGACAAATGGAGACACTGACCTAGTCATGTTCTATCCCTAAATCTAACCCTTTCATGTGATTAAAAGATTATACTTACTGAACTATTAGATCAGATGGACATAAAGGAAATAAACTGACCAACATTTGAAATGGTTTGACAACATCCACTTATATCAATAAAGTTCCCAGTTGAGTCCTAGATAATTGCTAGAGTAGATGTGTGCACACAGACCTTTCTCAAAGATCTTATTCAGCATTAGAATTTAACAGATTCCTTTAGCAGTTGGTGCAAGACAACCTCCAGGCCATAATATAAGCAGCAATCTGTGTAGTATTATGTAAATGGGACAGGTTCATTCCACATGCTTGCTACAAAAATTTAGCATGCCATGATCTCTCTCTCTCCCCCCTCTCTCTTTTCCCATCTCTTCCCCCTGCTACTTCTTTACCTCTCTCCCCTGCCTCTACCTTTACAGCAGCTGCTTCCAGGTCTAATTTCAAAAGAAGAGTCCCTATCTTCTAGCTTATCCCTGGAAAATTACTTATGAACTGTACATTGGGAGAGGGGGAGGCTTTAAAAGGGAGAATTGTGGGGATTAGTTCACTTCCCAAAAGTCAAATGTCTAGAGAAAGGGAGACAGAGGGGGACAGAATCTGTTCTACCCAGGATCCTAATATTTAGCCCAGGGAACCAATATTTTTGCCAGCAGAAGTTGGAATTCTAAATCAAAATAATTTTTACACTAGCATAAGCACTAAAAGGGGCAAACTAGATAGATGGAATGTGAAAACTGCTTTCTGGTGAAACATTTAAAGATGTATACATAGAATGTCTTAGGACCACCATTACAGTTTCTCCCTATAAAGATTGTTGTTCCTTGGAGATCAGAAATACTTTGTCATATTTGTTTTACTGGCTAAACTTACATATTTGTTTAACTACATTCATCAAATATTTAAAGCCACAAATATGAATTATAAAACATAATAGCTGGGTTTATATATCAAATTAAACCAAACTTCCCAAACTATATGACAGTGATAGTGAACCTTTTAGAGACTGAGTGCACAAACTGCAAGTCTCTCTGTTGCGTGCTCGCAAGATGGAGAGCCAAAGACCAGCTGGGAGGCTCAGACAGGGCATCACAATACTGGCAGCTCTATGAGAGGCGAGATCTTTTTGTTTCATGAGCTTCTTTTTTCATCATTTGCAGGGAAACTTCTGTTTTCCTGCAAGCGATGGCAAGAAACACAATAGAGAATCATGGTGGAGCTGAGCGATGGTGCGCATGCCCACAGAGAGAGCTCTGAGTGCCACCTCTGGCACATATGCCATAGGTTCGACACCACTGCTATATGATGTTTATTGGATCCAAAGAATTAAGGCACTATATGAGAAACCTTTCCATCTTCTGCAAATATCTTGAATTACTGCAGTTATTTCTCTAACAAATACTTTTCTCATATATAGTGAAGCTACCAAACAAAAAGAACTCAGCATGCAGTGGCCAAGGAAGCAGCTTCATAGATATACTAGCAATGAGCAACTTATGGTAATAGAATTTGGGTGGAGTATTACAAATATCTTTCTATTTTCAGCTATGATATTTTGGCAGATATATATTTTTCCAGTAATGATCCATTAGTTCTAGGGGTTGACACCAATTTGAGGCTTCAACCCATCACTGAAAAGTTTTGCTTGGCACTGTCTACATCATGTACTGCTTTTCAGAGAAGCAGAGCAATGGTTTGTAAAGCAAATTACGCCAATGGTGCTAAGAGATAATTGGGAGAGAGTCTGAGCATCACTTCTATGAGATTTTCATATAGGTCTGCAAAGCAAGTATTTAATTCTGAACTGATCTGGTTCCAACAGCTCTAGTTCTCTCTTCCTTGAAATATGTTTTGAAGAAGGTTCTGAAGAGCACCTGGAGAAAAGTAGAATCTTTAGAAAAGCGGAGTATCTGAACTGTACAACTTACACCTGTAAAACTGTACAGCAGGTCATAATAGCACTATGCTACCTGTGCATTGAGGACTGGGGACACTTCCTTTATACTTTGGCTAACAAAGTTTGCTCCCAGTCTACACCAAATGTCATCAGTTTGATTCTCCCCTGCAGAGTTACATTTTAAGGCACAGCTCTCTGCGTGTCACAAACCATGAGAATAAAACATTGAAATAAATATTTTACGATTGGTTTCAATTATAACTAGCTGGATAACTGTGAGAAAAAGTATGTTTCCTAGTCTAGAAAATTAATAAAACCAACTCACAGACAGAAATACCTTCATACACGGAGGGAGAGGTAAACAAACATGTGGACTCTTAAAGTTTATATAGCTTTGAATGTTCTAAGGTGAAGAATTTAATTTACATTTTTTATTATATTTCATGTGTCACTCTCTGACTTGCACACTATACATTGATTTGTATATTATACACTAGCTACTCTCGACAAAAGGAAGCAAAAGACTGGGGAGGCCTCAAAACTTTCCATGACTCATTCAGTATGATGTCACATCCCTTGCAACAGAAATGGTAAATACTAACACTGATCTTAACTGTGTTTTTCTTGGAAAGAAGGCCCAATTGACAGGTCACTGAGCACTGGGGGGAGCTATTTCCATGTAGCTTCTTCCCTGGCTGTTCTGGTTATGGCTGGTCCACACACAAATCAGAATGAGATGACAGGATCCTGACTATATAATTTCAAATGAAGACAGGCGTGATATTTGTTGAAGTTTATAACAAATTAAACATATACTTTCTGTTAGCTCTAGTTTTCACTGAAAGGAATTTATTCTTACCAGAATAAATAGCACTTGTTTTCAACTAGAAGTCATCTCTACTAATTCAAGGTTCATCTCATTCTAAATTATATATCAATTGGACCAAAGTTTAGACTAAACCTCATAAATTGGAGGAAGATAGTTCATGTCTAAAAACCACATGTGGTTTTGAACCTACATTTTGTGCTCTACAAATATATATCCTCAGTCTAAATCTGGAAATAACTTATACTAACGTAGAAATTGGCCCTGAACCACAAATTTTCAATAGAAGATACTGTTGCTAAATATCCCATAATGTTGTAAATTATATAAGATCCTGGGAAGAATCTGCTAGTCAGAAAAGATAATGATGGTTTAGAAAACATATAAAAATAATTCCACTTCCAATGGGTCTTGCTTCCCTGTAACTATAAAATAGAGTATCATCATACTAAAAAAAAAAATAAGCACTGAGTGAAATATATTTATAAAATGCAGTTCGGTATCTGCTTTATTTGCAAAATTGGCAAATAGCTTGTACTAATTATTTAACCTTTGCAACTTAACAGTTCATTCATTGTAATTTCTAACAGACATCTTTTCCCCCATACCTTGGTACTAATTATCTTAATACCAATATTAAACAAGTTATTTGCAGGAAAATATAGGAGGGACATTTCCAACAAGTCAGGGACTGCAACTCATTTTCTGAATCTTCAAGAAGGTCATGGGACAGCAATGCAATGAGATAACCAGAACAATCACGATTAAAATATTACACCTTTTAGTTGGTATTTTAAGAAATCTAAGAAAACAGTAACAGGAGAACCCTATGCAGTGAGCTATTCCATTATTAATTCTTCCTATATAATTACGAAGAAGTGCCCCAAAATTGTGACATTCAATCATTTAACTGTTTAATTTGTAGTATCATTTCACAAAGACTGGTACTACAAAAGAGTTGGTGGGGGAACTTGCAAACAACTATGGATATTCACTTACAGCTTAAAAAGAAGTAACAGCATTTCAGGTTTATAAAACTGTATTGATTTTTTTTTAAGTGTAAAATGTTTTAAGGTATATAATTAGACTAACAAGATAATTATTAAAATATTAAACTTTCATAAAACTACATAAAATGTAATAAAAATAGCAGAATTAAAAGTCACTAAAATTGAACATTACATTTAAAAGGTTAAATAATAGCAACATTGTAATTCTTACATAGGTCCTGCACAGAAAATCCCCATAAAGCTCTGATGCCTTTCAGAGGCGTCTCTTCTCTTCCCCAGGTTTGAAAGCCATGTCAGGAGGCAGGAAAAAAAACTGGGTAAAGACTATGATTCACATTAGAGCACAAAGTTTTGGATGCATTAGGTCCCAGAGGCTTGAAAACTGTTGGCTTGAAATCTTGGAGAAAATTGCCAGTGGCATCAATAATACCACATTAAACAATCCAGTGAGTTCACTCAGTTTAAAGCAAAACCTATGGAATTAGATAACTCATTGGGGTTCCTGAGCCTCCCATTGTTTAATGGGAATATAGGTATTGTGGCATAACTAGAAAATAGATTTTCTTCTAATACCCTCTCCAATTCTATATGAAGTATGCATGCATGATTTATCATTAATTCCATGGTCGGTCACTAACATCCTGATTCATACACACATTTATACCTAGCTAAATAAAGCCAACTCAGTTCATCAGTTAGGTTTTCATTAGGCTCCAATGTAAAGTTTCAAACAAGTATAGTGATAAAGCTAGACTTTTTGGAGATATAAAGTTAGATTCTCAAGTTGCATTCTTCCTGCTAATCAAGAAGCGTTCTCCAAATAAACCAGGTTTCTCAAAAGTGATTCTTCCAATGTCCCTAAAAACTTATCCAAATACTTCCATGTTCCAGGAATGTTGTTCCACACTTCACTACACTACATTTCACTACAATCTCTAGGAAAATCTAGTTAGCCCACTTCTTCCAGCTGGGTATCGTTACACTTAAAAGTAATATTTCAGAAAAGACTTCTGTACCACAACCTGGCATTAATATATATTTATTTATGGTAGTTTTATATTGTTTCTTTTAAATAGTAATTGGCTTTAATCTTAGTGAGGGTTATTTTACTTTATTTTATCTAATTATTAGCTATATTATATCTGAAGGAACTGAAAGGCAAGTTACAATGTATAGAAATCAATACACCTAAAAATTACTCTAGGTTTCTAAATTAATCAATATATACATGCATCTTGGCAGCTACACCTTAATTGAATGGGTCAGAGCCTCACTGCTTAATTAAATATAACAACAGTAAAAATGATAGAGCTCGTTTACTTTGACCTGAAGATCTTCTGAACTTTCAGTTGCCATATACAGGGAAAGCAATACAGGTAAGACACTGGCTACAGCAACAGCACGGGCATGTTCTGGAGTATGTCTCCCAATCTGTCCCAATGACCAAGCAGCTGCAGCCTTAATATGATCTTCTGGCTCTTCTGACAAGCAGACAGCTAGCTGTGGAACTCCCTGTGATATTAAACAAAAGCATAAAGCACTATGAAATTAAACCAGATTTTAAGTATTGTGTACAAATTACAGGGTGCTGGGATAAGGCAAGGATAGTAGTGCTAATACAAAATATATCTTGTTTGTTCATAACCATTCCCTCTATATATGCATTTCTCAGTCCAAAATATTTGAATAGTTTGCAAAATATATATTCTGCAGATACAAGTTTAATAAATTATGGTTTGTTACATAGTTATCCAGATGTTTAGACTGAATTCAGCATTTTATCCACCAACTGAATCCCAAAAACATAGGAGAGGCAGGTGTTTAAGTGTTAAAGGTGTTTAAGGTATTACAGGTATTAAAAGTATCATCACAAGATGTAAAGTGTTCCTAGTGGAGTTGCCTTTTGCAATTATATTACTATTATCATCAGAATTCAACGTGAAGTCACAGTTGTCACTTCTTTAGCTTATCTTGGTCTTCATACACATCAAATTCTTCCCAAGAAGCTAGCATATCATAATGTATTGGTGTGATATATGTGTGTATCCAAGCAATATGGCCGTTTGCAATTGACATATGGAAATTTTGACAATGCATACATTTTATAAGACTTTAAGACTTTTTTGATATAACATCCCATATGCTGATAACCATAGGGACAACCATGACCAGTTTATGCCGTAATATTTCAACTTCAGCTTTCAGATCTTTATACTTCTCCAATTCTTTGTCTAATCTTTCACTATCTCCTGGTATTGCCACATTAACTATCCACACTTTTTCTTTACAACCACAGCTGTATCTGGAGTGTTATGAGCTGAGACTATCAGTCTTTGGAAATCCCATATTTTTTTAATCTTTTGATTGTTTCAACTCTGTGTTCCATCAATTTTTAATTACTTACTGGTATGATACAGATGCTCCAATAAATCATTTTTTGACTGTGTTAGGTTGTTGTTTCAGATCAGTTAATGCAATCTTATCATTACTGAACACTACAAATGTAAGCTTCACTAAAATACTAAATCTGCTAGCTTAATGAGACATGAATATTAAGAGCTGACACTTTTATTGTTTTCAAAAATGTTTCAGAGAACAAATGCCACAAATGAAGCTCAAAGGAAAAATAATGCCAGCCTTTTTATCAGGACTGAAAGTCCAAAGTTTCAGGTTTTTTTCCCAGGTTTTCTAGAAGGCAACCAAGCTTCATCTTCCATTCATTTCAGTATGGCTCTGTCTTGAATCTCACTGAAAGGCATGTAAGGGGGCACACTTAATATATGAGATAGCTGGAAATTTCCTCCAATTTGCTTTTTCCTCCCACATGTAGGAATATATTATATATTTGTTCCTCCATTTTTCCTTTCACTCACTGCACACAATACATTTAAATATCACTGGTAAGTTATTATTCATGTGCACACTGACCCTTACAGAACAGATTGGAACTTTCATCATTGCCTTATAGACCTGCCAATTTTATAATCACGATACTTTGTGCCTACACACATACTCATAAATTACTGTATTTTATATCCGCTAATAATCATTTTATGAATGAAGAGATAGAAACAGTATTATCTATATCTCTAATGCACACTAAGTAGCCTGTTGAAAGCAGAAAAACTTCACATACAAAACCTCTTTAAATATCTGCCCAGTTCAAATAAACAAGCGTAGGATAATCAAATGATATTTAAATTTTTAGAGCCTACTTAATAGGAGAGGAAGAGCATGTTCTTTTTTTCAGATGGACTAGGTTTGGGTTTGTTTTCTTACTGAATATAATTTTATATCTAAAATATATCTTAAAACAACACTCACACTTTGATGCAACAGAAGATAACCAATTTATATAGTTTAATTTTAAAGGCAATTAAAGCTAGACATCAAATATTTATTTTAATAAACCATTGGTAGTCTTCTTTTTGCTATTTGGAAAACGCAAGTCAATTAACATCTCATGAAAATGCAAAAACTCTTGTTAGCTAGCAAACTAATCCATAATCGTTTTTAAAATGAATCAAGCCCAAAATTCTGCTATTTCCCTGCATTTCAAGAACAAGAAATAAGGTATATGAGGTGATTGTACAATTTTATAAAATAATTGGTATTTTTGTTTTTTTAATAAAAAAGCTACTTTGAATAAGACACACACAAGCTATTTACATACTGTTCCCTACATAATCTCTGTTCACTGAATATCTCTGGGTATGTATGTGGAATGTTTTAAAGAAAAATAAGTCTATTGATAAACAAACTAAACATAATATATTGCTGTTTTAATATCTCTTTGATTTCAGAGTCAGTATGAGAAATACACATGGGATTCATATGGGATATACATATGTTTAAATGTACCTGGATTGTACTATTATGTCAATACCATGGTGACTCAGATAATGGGATCAAAACTCTGTAGATGAGTGTGTGTGTTTTATATAGAAATAACTTTTTTCATACTGAAATATTTTGAAAACAAATAAGACAGCTTATAAACAAACAATACATGGAAAATCCAACATTTTGGAGTTCACTAAACTCAACAGCATACACTTTTGTCAGTATTTCTACAGCAAGTTATGTGTATTGCCACATTTATTAGTTTATAAAAGCAAGTGGGTATAAAAAATATATGTAAATGTTTACACTATTTATGGCCTACCTTCCCTTCAAAGGAAAATAACTTTCTTTGCCTTTCCTATTTATTCTCAAGGCAACCCTTTTAGGCAGGATAGAGTGAACAATTGGCCCAAGGATGGCTGTCAGCTTTCTGCCATAGCTGAATCTATTATTTCAATTTTATTAACATCACAAAAATCCTTCTTATAAACATATCTATTCTCTGCCTTTCGCTAATGTTTTGTCCTGACTTGTAAAAATAAACATATGCACTTGAGCTAACTTCTATAAACATCATTCTGACTGTAACATTGGAAGGCCCAGAAACTAACCTTAGAGATAATCACTGCCATGGCCAGGTTTTCTGAGTGAGCAGCTACGTAGCCCAACATCATAATACCTGGGAGTCTAACATTTCCTTTGCAGCTACCAATGCAGTCAATGATGGCAGCTACTCCTCCAGCATTTACGATAAGTTGTGAAAGCTGAAAACAAATACAATCAGGAGATGTTATCATTTCACATGACTACCAAACTATATCATTACATGTTTTTTTTCTAAACTATTTTGTTTATGTTGAATAAATGTTCAATGTTGAATAAATGTTCAATGAGGCACACAAATTAGAAAAAAGAATGTAATGCATATACTTATCTACTTAATAAGTCTTCAAGAGTTTAATACTTATATATTTTAATTATGTCCTCTTTATTTTTCATCATTTGGAATGTTGCTAACCATCTTGTTTGTTCTGGCAAGATGGAATGAGAGGTATAATTTAAATAAATAAAAATAAATAAGCACTACTAAGAAGTGGAACGTATCAATTCTGTGCAAACAACAAACTGATTTCAACTAAGAGCCAAATAAGTATTTCCTAGAATTTTCAAATATAAGAAGCTTATTAAGACCTGCACTTTCATCAACTCCAGAAAAAGTGCAGCATTGCAGAAATAGAGAAAAGTTGTCTTATGCCATAAAGGAAGTTACAATGGATAATACCAAATTATTTTAATTAAATAATTAAATCATTTAATTGATTTAACCAATTAAATCCAGCATTTTGATCTACAGAGACTGAGCAAACAAGTGCAGTTGAATGGAAAAGTTTTCTAAGTTTCTGAAACTGTTTGGACCAAGCATTGATAGATCAGGACTTAATTGAGGTATAAAATGTATAAAAATCATTGTATAAAATGCTTAATATGATATTGTATGTAAGTCCTATTCTGCTCTATTTTTAAAATATATGTAGCATTCAACATTCATGTTAATGCTCTGAGAATCTATTTATATAGGCATCATTTTCTAATGCTAGTATGAATCTCTAAGCATAGCAATCTGTAAACTAAAGACCTCATCAGAAGCCTGTCGCTGGATTACAAGATGTTATAAGAAAAGGCCTTCTTGAAGATAAGGCTGTAATGTAGACTTCTTTCTCTAGGGAAGCCCCCTCTCTTGTCCCCTCACCTTGGGACAAGTTTATTAATATAGAATATGCAGGATCACCACAAAAGAAGAAGGAATGGGCAATGATGCATAGCCCCACACTCTTAAGTGGAATACCAGTCAAGGAGTGGGATTCAAGGCATTTGGTGAAAATATAAAAGGCAGCTGCACCCAAATATCAAGCAATTATCTTCAGAGTGTGTGGCAGTTTGTTTAAACAACATAGAGCATCACCAGCAATGAGGAATGTTCTATAATACATCCAACTGTGCCATATGCTGGTCTCAAGAACCATTGCCTGTGGTCTACCAAGATGGTTTTGGCATCAAACTTTGTTTTTTAAAAATCCCTTTTAGTACAATTCGATCAATATCACTTTGTTTTTTTATAGCTATCCTAGTGAATATATATTAGTGGAATGATTTATTGGGCATCTAAAAATGATGGCTATTTTCTAGGCTAAATATCAATCAGCCAAACAAATATTCTGGCTACATTTTGAGTCTGAATATTAAACTCATTAGATTATGAAATATTCAGACGATATTATGGTTGAGTAGTCATAATCCCTACCAATTATCTGTCTTTGTAGTGACCCCTCTTCATTTTCTAATAACATCTGGCACGTCAGTCACTGCAGAGCTGGGCAACTTATGCTGAGCAAGGTTTCGCCAGCTAACTGGCTTTAGGATGCCTGCCGTGTATGTATGGTGATCCTTTGACAAGCAAGTTATCAACACAATTCCTCAAGATCAAAATAGCACCTCCCAGCAGAGGGCCGGTGAGAGTGAAAAAGTCGAAGCCCACATCCAGAACCAGCAAAAGGTGGCTGCAACTGACTACAGTTCGGCCGGCCCCTTCCCCCACCATCGCAGTTTCAAATGCCAGGGCTTTTAGGCGCACAGCAAGGACTCCTGTGGAGACCGGGCTCTGCGGCACAAAAGGAAGTTTAGACTGCAACAGCTATTCCCCAAATCTTTCTACCTCCTTTGCCTTTCATTCACATTCAACTCTCAATATCTCCTCCAGAGGCGGGGGGGGGGAATTAAAGGGTAGGCGACCTTTCCCTCAAGCCTTGAAGCACCTGAGATAATTAGGATATTGAACTTTGGTGCGAAATTTTGTGGCTTAAATTAATAAACTCCTTATAATGAGATTTTAATGAGTTGTAAGTGACTCTGAACCACACAAAGGATGGGGATTTATACTCCCCAATACACTTCATTCTTTTAATCCAATATTAGCCCTGGGGATGATTTGGTTATTTCTGAGCATACACTGTCTGCCTCCTAAACTATTAAAGATTTGTGGGGTAAAGTATCTTCTCCTGATTTACTGATACCAGAAACCAGTTGTTTCAGAGTTGGCAAGAAATAGTTACGAGATGCGTAATTTATTAAAATGCATTTTGTGAAAATGGATGACCCTCCTCTAATGATTTCTTCTTTCTCAATCTTCTTTCTTCTTTCTACTACTTCCTGTTCTATCAATCTACACAGTCCATAGGTTATACCCCATTTGGATCTCTTTAGCAGTAAGACCATTATTTAAAGATTTCCAGCTCAGATCACAGGAGGCATTTTCAAGACAACCCAACAAACTATATGCAAAACTTTCAAAGTGTGAATTTCACCAAGATAAGATTGATTACCTGGGTTATCGTATCTCAAATGAAGGAGGCAATTCCTTTTAAAAATCCACTGTTTTTACCCTGTTCAAGACAAAATCCATCTAGCAGAACCACCCAACACAATATTAAATATACAAGAATCTCTTCATTTTGTTCACTATATTCTGAATTGCAGCCTAGGGATGCTTTATATTTCATTATTATTCAGCATAGACTATTCCATATGGCTGAACCATTAAATATATCTGACATATTAACATTCACCAATAAAAAAGCTGAACTTGCCAATTTTTATTTTTCTTACATATTTCTATTCCATGCATGTCCCAAAATATCAACAAACATTTCTTTTTTATTTATACCAAAAACAATAAAGGTTTTGCATAATTATAGAATAATAACTGAAGATCTTGTGCATATCTATATCTGTCATTTGTCAATGAGTGCTTGTATACTCACTGGCATGCACACATACACATTTAAACATATTTGCTTACATACAAACATCATGACCTTGTTTATATTCACATGGTTTACCTCAGGAGTATGTCTTGCTATCTCTCTAATTAGAGTTGCAGCATTTTTCTTGACATATTCATCAGAGTCCTTCAAGCACGTGAGTACAACAGGAAAAATTTCTGCTTCAACCACCATTTCTGCCAGATCCACAGAGTGCTTTGCTATCTGGCTAAGAGCTGACAGCACCTGACGCTGGTAAACGGGAATGTGTGTTTTATAAATGGTTACTGGGTATATGGACAATGCAATCAAAAGGAAGTAGAAAACTCCATTTCAAACTGTGAAGGTATGAGTCCCTCAAAATATATAATTTCAAAAAAAATGATAAAAATAAAAACATAATTTTCAACAAGGAACATATATATATTCACCTGAAAGAAAACTTTTCTTAAGTAAACCTATTTTTAACTAGTTTTAAGGATTTTTATAAATATTTTTATAGAGCCACCCAGGACTGCAGTACATTATTCTTTTAAAAAATAAACTAAATATAATTAGGAAATGGAATTTTAGCAATTCAAAACAGCAGCTAACACATGCTATTTATTGTTTTCTTTTAAAATCCATACACATTAAAACATTGTTTCTTTTTATTAGGACAGACCAGATGGATCTTCATCAACTATTTTTTTCCACAAAAAGCAACAGGTTTATAAACTATTTATTTAAAATATTGTAAACTATTGTTTACAATGTTTGAATTTTTTTTTTTATAAACCTGTTGCTTTTTGTGGAAAAAAAATCATGAATGTTAACATA
This sequence comes from Myanophis thanlyinensis, assembly GCA_017656035.1. Taxonomy (NCBI): domain Eukaryota; kingdom Metazoa; phylum Chordata; class Lepidosauria; order Squamata; family Homalopsidae; genus Myanophis; species Myanophis thanlyinensis. The sequence goes on from JAEANM010001829.1 coordinate 18,361, forward strand.
CTCCCAAAAGAAAATTATACACAGAATAAAGAGAATTTATGTAATTATAGATACTAACTACTGTTATTATTCATGATTTTTACAAGCCAAATATCCTCCCAGAGCACATTATTAAAAATCTGGAGGCTTATACGGATCGTATGAACACTTATCTGACTCAATGAAAGATGCATGTCACTGAAATAAATTGAGTTTCCAAAACAAAATGTTGTGGAATATAGCATTACCATTTTAAAAGCACAAAAAGGGGCTTAAAAATGTTGTAATGTTATAAATTACACATATTGAATTAATTGCAACAAATGAGTTTTCTAGAATTCAGAAAAGCTCTTGAAGATAACTGCTATAAATCTGTATCTTATTGCTGAGAATCCAAATAATCACCAGAATTGCCCTGTTCCTTATCCACCAGCTATTATTTTCCCATAAATACAGTCACATCAAGCAATCAGATTGTTACCACTCAAATTTAGGATTGCATATTTTTGAAAAAAAAATCATTGAGGATTAATACAGTTTCTCCAATATAGAATCACATTCTCAGATAGAAAAGAGGAAAATTAGTTTGGGAAATACCTTTAATTTGGCATCAGGATTGAGAATCATCTGTGCCAAGTGAGCAATGGCCCCAGCATCAACGACAGTCTGCGCTAACTCTGGAGAATGCTTTGAAACATCACTCAGTGCTGAAGCAGCAATCCTTCTCAAAGCAATCTCTGGCTCTTGGATACATAGGACTAAGAGAGGAATAGCTCCAGCATCCACCACAGCCTGTGACAGTTCTGTTGGTCCAATGAAAGCAATTAAGCGAATATGGGTGACTGACCCTTGTACAAGCCATTTTTCACCTTGACAGATACAGCAGGAGAGAGAGAGAGAGAGGGAAGGGAGGGTGGACTCTAGTCTTTGGACATCTGCATTTCAAATCAGTCCTTCAAGTTTCATAAACCATGTGGACCAGTCCTCAGCTGAAAAGAATACAGGTCAATAAATGGACCTCCATTTATGTGTGCACATTTGAGGTACATTAGACTGAAATGGCTTGCTACTCTTACTTTTTAAAAAGTAAACAGATATCAGCTGTTTAAGTTCCAACTATTGTGCACTGATCAATAAGCAAGCAGCTTTTGCACTGCTAACAATAAAGAAAAAACCATAATGCCTAAATGTGTCCACTTCTCCCACAAATCTGATTTAGTCTGCAGATTCTTTGCCATATTCATACAAGAAATAAAAAATAACAGGCCTAAATTAGACTGATTTTTAATTTAAAGTGACATTATCACCATTCATTCAAAGTCCTAAGTTGCTAATTCTAAACACCAACATACATTTTAATAGTACCTTTTTATCAGTAAACTAGGTCTTTTCCTACATTAATCATGGCAACAGACAAATGCATTAAGCCACCATGGCCAGTTAATTGTATCTTAACATAAAAATACACAATAATTGATACAGTCTCTATTATATCAAATATTCATTACCCTTCTTCCAACATATTTATCATTAAACATCAGTAGTGAAGTAAAAAATTACTGAATAGCAAACACAAGGATTAGGGCATGGACTATTTTTGCAGATGATGATGAAAAATGAACACAAATCCCATTAATTTCAAATGGGCTATTATAGGTTCTTAAATAAAGTTTTGTTAGGTCTTCTCCTTGTTATGCACATAGTCTCTTATCTTTAACATTTAACCTGCCTTGCATTGCCATGGCAACAAATAGCTCTCCTAATTCAAGGGCCCAACTTTGATTTTGCATTTACAGTTCATCAATCAAAGCTTTCTGCAGAATTTTCTTAATGGGGGGGGGAATGCCCACAAACTGATTCTCCCTTATCTACTTACCCATATACTACATTGTATATATTTATTAATTTTACATAGTGTGCTAATATAAAAAAACCTTTTCATTTATGATAAAATTTGCTCAACTTGTATCATTGAAATGCAAATGCTGATATTATTATATTTATAAATATTATGTTGTAATACATTTTTGTAACGATCTAAACCTCTGCTCCATTTAAAACTTCACCCTACTTTATTTCCAATATGAAATTCTGCCCCATATCTAAATACTATGCTATTTGTCATAAAAGCTGTTTGTGTACTGCAGGTGTGTGTTTATAAAGTATTTCCCCTTGGTAAATACACCAGATATAGCAATAGGCACATAATTTATTTAATGTATAAGCCTCATAAAAAGGAAAGATATCCAAAATTCCTTTTATAATCCGTCTTGAAAATTAATCCTGAAATACTATCTAAATGGACTGAAAGAAATTTCAGCAAAAAAGTAAAACCATTTTAATGAAAACTTCCCCCCAAGTTCTTAGCAATTAATCTCATATTTTAAACAGAAGAGAAAATTATAAGTAACTATACTACTATAAAGAGGTTGGATAATCTTTTTATCTAAAAAGAGATCATAAATTAATTGGTCATAGAATTTACATTAAGAACTTCAGAGAGATTAATTGTTGTTCTGTTAAAATGTAACTTAGCTTTTGAATAAAAATATGATTAATATGATCTCTAATCTCTACAATGAGGAAAAGGTTTAAAAGCTCCTTTTACTTTCTCCAATCTATACAACAATCTCATGAAATTGCCAAAATAACAAATATAAATGTCCATTTCTCATTTTAAAAAAAGATGTATTGATTCATACATTGCTTATCACGCTGCAGAAAGAGTTTTTCTTTTTCTGCACCTAATTATCCCAATCTGATAAAAGAGGAGGAAATAATCTAGTAGTGGGAATTAATTCTTGATTGGAGGAAAGGCACAGAAGGCTTCTACATAAAGAACAATTTTAAATAAAGGAAACAGATGGAAAACATGTCAAGGTGAAGTGATACGTATTAAAAATTAGTTTCTACCATTTTCTCTAACAATGAATTGGGGTAGCCAAATGCCTATGGATTTTGAAATGTAGAATCATTCAACATTATGGTTGTCATTTTTATGCACTAAACTAATTTGATATGGAGAACTATTTTTATTGCTACAGTAAGAGAGCAAACCCCTCATCAAATATCAAAAGACAGAAATCAATTAGCTTTCAAGAACAGTAAATGTTAGGGAGATACAAAATGTGAGGAGAAACATAAAATAAAGTCATTTAAGTTTTGAGGGGAGAAAGAAAATTGACATACCAAAGTTAACATTTTATAATAAAGAATCTTAGAAAGATGTTACACTTAAGATATGTCTGCCACAAGTGGTTAAATTAGCCTCCTTATACAGAAATGTCTGTAAGCAAGAAAAATAAAAAAGGAACTTTTCCTTTTTCATTCCCTAGAATTCCACTTTCTGCTGTGTAATGTTTAGGGGAATGACATCCTCCTCTGCCCCAAATTAAGTTTTCTGGTATCAGAACACATGATTGTCAAGACTGCATAGTAAAGACTACCTCTCGTTTCTTAAACTGACTTTTTTTAGTTTCTAGATTCTGCAATAGCAAATTACTAAACACAAATTATTTCCAAAATAATAGCAAATAAAAAAGCACAAATACCTCAATAAATCTAACACACCTTAAAATATTTTATAACTCCTATTCCTCAAAAAGCTTAGTTTCACCCATTCATTATCAGTTTAATGTATCACAGGTCATTAGCCATTAAAATTCATGTAAAAGAACATTAAAAGCTTCAAAGTGGTGGGAATAAAAAAATCTGTATTTTTTTTGTTCCCCAACATTAATTTTCTCATCTTCAATCTCTGAATCACCTATTGTGTCTTTTGTTCCAGGATGATTTATAGCCTTGATTAGAGACTGGGAATACATTGTAACATTTTGTTAATGTATCCTGCCTTGTTTTATTATGTGGCCATCTTGAATTCAGTTTCCGTATTGCCTACTAAATCAAGATCAGATAGGTCAAGAAGTTAGGAATTACTCAGTTGGCCTAGAATCCAGATGTATGATATTGGAAACTATTTAACCCCCAAGGTGGCTGTCTTCCTTTGAACTTCAAGATGTTCTATATTCACTAAGAAGTTAACACTGCTAGTAGCTGTGCTGATTAGCTTTCAGTTAGCTTTTTTATTAGTTACCTGTGTCATCTACACACTGCCCATTGTTAATTGGGACACTTCAAGGAAATGTTTAGTGATTTGCTATGCCCCTTTTTATATAATTCAAAATCAAGGACTATTGTGATAGGGAGAGGAACTATTCCCCTGATCTGCTGTGTGGTCAATTTTGTGCACTTTGTATTACTGTTTCCATGGTCACAGGTTCTCTGCGTGTCTGAATCTACAATTGCTTCATGATGGGAGAAGAAACATTGCTCTCTAGAAGCATGTTCTGGTAATTTACAAATTCATTGTAACAAGTATTTTACTCTGTCTTCCAGTCTTTGCCATTTATAAACTACAATGATGTACAAGATAGAAATCTATTCCATATCTCTTTGGGGGGTTTTGTAAACCAATATTTTCTTTGTCCTAAATAAATCTTTTTCTTTTTTTTACAAAAAGAGACATTGTTTTGTCACTAGTTTGTTTAAATATTTTTTATAAATAAAAGCTTGTCATTAATAATATAGAAGAGCTGAAAAGTATTATTTAAAATGTACCCCTTTTTTCCAAATTAAATTATTTTTCCTGGTTTCTAAGTAAGTACACTTAACAAAAAAAATAGTAATCTAAGTCTCCTGGCAATGCTTTCTTTAAGAATATTTGGTGTAACTGTTAGGAGTTGTAGAGAATCTGTAATTTGAAATACAGAATAAAAATACATAGTTACTCCTCCCTTAAAAATCAACCAGTTATTTTATTGTCTACATTACAGTAGTACTGGTCAAGAAATTACAATCCTAATTAGCATTTATATTGATGCTAAAATTACAAAAAGGCAATTCCATTCTTATCCTTATGTCTTTGTTTACAGAAAGTAAAATGTATGAACATTACAAACAAGAAAATCAGAAGGGCAGAATTTCAACTGTGCCTATTTTTTTTAATTTTGCTAATAATCCAACATTATTTCATGCCACTTTTTCAATATATTTTTTCTAGCAGTTTTAAATAACAATATTGTAAAGCTGGCAGCATTGTTCAATAATGTAAAGCTGGCAGCATTTTTAGAAAGAGGCTAAATTTGAACCAAGCACATTTTTCTTCATAGTCATTATATTCTATTTGCTGTTCTTAAACCTGATACATGCTATCCATGTCTATTGGTTCATTGGCAAGACCCATTATCTATTTTCTGTGTTCGGCTTCATAATGTAAATACTTGATGCATCCTAAAATGTTAAGACATCTCTTACCTGAATTATGCCTTGCTATATAACCAAGGGCCCAGGATGCAGCTTCCTTCACCCCAGGATCAAAATCTTCTAAGCAAATTACCAGTGTATCCAGGGCTCCACAATCCACTATTGCCTGGGCAAGCTGAGGAGAATGCTTTCCAACTGCACGTAACACAAATGCAGCCGCTTTCTTATAAAAACGCTACAGAAATACAGAAAAGATTGGAATAAATTGCCATTATTTAACCATGGAGTCTTATGACTAAAAAGAAATGAATCAACTAAATATCTATGTAAAAAGGGCAGTATTCAAATTAGAAAAATAAATAAATTTATTTAACATACTTATAATATCACCTGTTATTAAATGCTTCCCCATGGTAAATAAAATTAAAAATACATTTGAATACAATAAAAAACAATGTAAGCTCCAAATATATAAAAATCCAATTCAAATATAGAAATCACCCTTTTATATTTCACTGTCAAACAAGTAAAAATGTTTTGTATAATGTGCCTAAACATCAGTAAAGTCAGCAGAAGGTTTTTTGTTGAAGGGGATGGTGTTCCAGTGAATGAATCACAACAACAATAACAAAAGACTTTCTACATAAAAAAGTCTATAGAACAGATGTAATCAGGAAGGCCTCTGATATTTAATGATCAAGCAGATGTCCCTGAAATAATGTCACTCTCTCAGGAATCCTGATCTAAAGTTATTTTTTATAGAATAATAACAAAGCCATAAACCTTTGGCAACAAATTGCCAGTGCAATTATTTCAAAACTGATATTATATATATGTACTATAGAATAATTTTGTCACTACACTTTGCATAAACTGTAGCTTCTGTACAAAAGGACAGATCCACATTGAATAATATAATCCAACAATACAATATTCAATTCATGAAGTTACTAATACATGAATCAGTGTCTATGCTATCTGGTATGCACACACTAGAACAGTAAAGAGAAGTATTTTGTCTCATTTACATTATGTATTAATTTATAGGATCTTTGTTCCTTAATATGTGTTCTTAAAAGAACAGGTATACTTTGTAGGTATATAGGAGGAAATTATCAAGACTAGGAATGAAATCTTATTCCTGCAGCATTTATAACTGAATTCAAAGACTGGAACAACCACAATCAAGGTAAAGGAGACTGTCTTCCAAAGAAAAATTGTGGAAATTGGTCTTGTAGGAAAATAAATCTGGAAGGATACCAACCAAAAGACCAATCCCTGTTCTCTAACAGTCAATAATGCACAAATTTGAATAATGCACTTTAGTCAGAGGAAACAAAGTATCCTGTTAAATATTAGGAAAAACTTCCTAATAGTAAGAAGAGTTGAAAAGTAGAATCAATCACCCAGAGAGGGGTCTCATTCACTGCATCAATAAAAAGTAATTTGTTGTGCTTGTTTTAATTTGGAATTCTGCATAGAGAACGGGTTGGTTCAATGGTCTTAATGAATCTTTTCAACTTTTGTGTTCAAAAGTGATGGATGGATATCACCTAGCTTCCCATAACAGCCAAGTAAAACTTTTCCCATCCTTCACTCTTGGCTTTTATGTGCTGATAGTTTGAGCACTGCAATTAATTTATCCAAGGAGAATCTTCTTTGATCATATTACATTTATCCTTAGTAATTTCTGATGGATATATAGTATGTGAAGTAAAGCATAGATTATAACCGGCCTGCCTTTCATGTGATGAAGGATTTCTAGCTAGAAGAATGTTAAAAGGAAACAATACAAAGCAAGAATAGAAAAATCCCCAGCTGATTATAAGAAAAAAATAGCTGATTTTTTTTTTTTTTTTTTGCTTTCATAGTAGTTGCAGTGGAGTAAGTGAAAGTGTATTCAAATTTCTACATCTGTGATAGTACAGATAGAACTCGGAAAATTAGAATATCGTGCAAAAGTTCATTTATTTCAGTAAATGCAACTTAAAAGGTGAAACTAATATATGAAATAGACTCATTACATGCAAAGCAAGATACTTCAAGCTGTGATTTGTTATAATTGAGATGATTATGGTGTACAGCTCATGAAAACCCCAAATCCACAATCTCAGAAAATTAGAATGTTACATGCAATCAATAAAACAAGGATTGTACATAGAACAATATCGGACCTCTGAAAAGTATAAGTATTCATATCTATTCAGTACTTGGTTTGGGACTCTTTTGCAGCAATTATTGCCTCAATGTGGCGTGGCATGGAAGCTATCAACCTGTGGCACTGCTGAGGTGTTATGGAAGACCAGGATGCTTCAATAGCAGCCTTCAGCTCTTCTGCATTGTTTGGTCTCATGTCTCTCAACTTTCTCTTGGCAATGCCCCATAGATTCTCTATGGGGTTCAGGTCAGGCGAGTTGCTGGCCAATCAAGCATAGTAATCCCATGGTCATTGAACCAGGTTTTGGTGCTTTTGACAGTGTGGGCAGGTGCCAAGTCCTGTTGGAAAATGAAATCAGCATCCCCATAAAGCTCGTCTGCAGAAGGAAGCATGAAGTGCTCCAAAATCTCCTGGTAGATGGCTGCACTGACCCTGGACTTAATGAAACACAGTGGACCAACACCAGCAGATGACATGGCTCCCCAAATCAACACAAACTGTGGAAACTTCACACTGGACTTCAAGCATCTTGCAGTGTGTGCCTCTCCATTCT
>JAEANM010001830.1:0-26310 GCA_017656035.1 Myanophis thanlyinensis
GAGTGTCTGTCTGATTAATAAAAAGAGCTGTTTGTTCACAATTCAAGTCTGTCTCTCCTTTCTAAAAACAAACCACCCATGGACATTTCATCCAAATCTGCATTATCTCCTTTGGTTCCTCTTCTTTCTTTCTTTTTTAGTAGCTGGTATCAAAGTCAGATGCATCCTGGACCACAGATTTATAGTAAAATATATATGGATGGTTTCCAATTTATAAGACTAAGGTAACCAGGAGGGTGGGTAGACCTATGATCTTTCTTTATCATACTCCTCCAGTGCTTGATAGTACTAAAAGAACCATCCAGCCAAATTTCCTTGCTTTAAAGCCACCTTATTTCTATGGCATTCCACAGAAAAGTATTTTCCTCTTTCCAGCAATCCTTCTTCCCACCCTGCCAGTCAGTCAATTAGCTAATGCTACAGTTTAGCCAAGGCCACATTTCTTCAGGAAATGCTGTCTGAGTGCAATGAATTACTTATGGCTATTTGCTCTTTCCCTTAATATGGTTTCCTGATGCATTCCTCCATAACAAGCACAAGAGATATTATCTATGCATCATTACTTGAATTAGCCCAGCAGAGGATTACTTTAACTCTAGTTGGGCAGGAATATCCACACAATGATAAAGGCTCTCAATATTTTTCAGCAGTTCAGAAATGCTTTCCCTAACAATTGCAGAAAATCTATTTCTTCGATGTCCATTTTTAAGGGTATCGTTCGCTTTGCTAATAGCTACTGAAGTGGTGGGCAGAAGTAAAATGAAAGGAGAGTAAAGAAAACACAAGAGTGAAACATTGTATGAAACTTCACAGATCTGGGAAGAAGCCACAGCTTGCAGTAATGTAATGCTGAGCATACAGAAAATAACCAGGGTCAATGTTAAACTAAATATTCCTCTTTATTTGAACATAGCTATTGCCAAATTAACATGTGCCCAAGTTATTCTTCTATTTTTTTCATTTAAGTCTTTATTTTGTTGATTTTTTTTTCATATAAAATGATATTTGCCAGAGAATCTAAAGAGGCATAACCAAATGGGGGGCGCACCCTGAGATAGTGTGTGTTTGTGTGTGTGTGTGTGTAGCACACTAGGTGGTTTGATGTGATTGAACAGAAACATAGATACAATCTTTGCTGTCTCCTTATCTATCAAAGGTACAAAGGTACAATAAGTGCAGATTATGGCTGTCCAAAGTCTTCCAGTAAAATGTAGATTTATCCCATGTGAATCTCTGCTCTGCAGATGGAGAAACAGCTACTGTCATTTTCAGCAATGTTTCTATTGCTCCCTGGCACGTTCCCTGTTTCACAGTATCTCAGGCTCAATAATGCTGGCAATTCTCATCTGTCTTCAGATCTGCCAATGCTTGGAGCAGCTGCTGGAGACTGAACACTTTCCCATTCTCAGTGAAGACCTTACATCCCTTGCCTAATTCTGTTATAAAAGAAGCCAGTTATTAAAGTAGCAGATTTTTGGCAGAATTTTCTGAATTATTTTATTTCCCCTATTAAAAATGTCACCTTAAGGACTTAATGAAACCACATATGCCAATTGTCCAATTATTCCTCCTTGCCCAGAACTGACATTTCACTTATTGCATAAACTAGATATAATCTGACATTCCTGTGAATGTTCCACTGCTTCTTCCTTTTTATTATTTTGGAAGGACCAATCTTTTCCAGAAGGCCAACCCTAACATTAGACAAAAGGAGAAGACCCCCTCCTCTCCCAGCTATTCCTCCTGAGGAATTCCTCCAAACATTTGCAATGCAAGAATGAGGTCTACATTATCCAGACTGCCGATTGTATTATAAGTGCCTGCTGTCCACATTAAGTCTGATCAGATATTCAAATAGCTCAGGGAGGCCAAATGCAAATCAAAACCTCATGTACAAATTGCTTTGTGTGCATGCAAAAAGCCATTACAGCAGCAGGTATTTGCAAACCAGCCATCTGCTAAAATGCTGTATGAAATACGTACCTTAAACAAATAAAGGCTCTCCTGTGACTTTGGGATTTTCTCTGTAGATAAAGAAACATGCCGTGCCTGATCTGTTCTTTGGTTCTGCTTCTCTGAAAGTTTGTTTGGTTCTTTCAAGTCTTTTGACATAGAAAGGTAACAGACACACTGACTGATGTCAGAAGAGGTCCTCTCTTGGCATTTCTACATGCCATGCTATACAGTGGTTGGATTCAGGGGGTTCAGGGCATCTCTGTAGAACCCTTTGTTAAATTGCTAGCTGGCCCCACCCCCTGCCCTGCCCCGCCCCTAAAACTTGTGTAGTTTTCTATAGTTTTTATTCATATTGTAAAACATGTATAGCTTTGTATAATTTTTCATTCATATTGTAAAACTCTTGTAACAAAATCTACTTTTGTATATCTCTTATTCTTATTTAAGTATTAAATGCATAAAATAAACTATCTTTTGGTATATCTTTTTTATACTTAAAACAGTAATTAGGGCAAAGAAATGATGTCGAGTTGGCCATGTCCACCCAGTCCCATGATCACCTAGCCACGCCCACAGAACCTGTTGTTAAATTATTTGAATCCCACCATTGATGCTATACCAATGACAGCATTTGGCATAAGTGGACATTATTAACTTAAATATTGGCATTTAGATTAAGCTTTCATCCTTAAGAACCTTTGTTCAGATTTAATTATTCATCATCACTTTAGCTATTGTCTATCCACTGTAGGATGAAGGCCTCTTCTGTGTGTTTTCAACCAACACGGTTTTGAGCTTTCTTTTGTCAATTGAACCCATAATACTTGCTAATGTCATCGATCCATCTTGTTTTAGATCTCTTTTGTGGATGCTTTTTATCAAGTGGGATCCATTCTATGACTGCCTTGGTCCACCTGCCATCAGTTCTTCTTGCTATGTGACCAGCCCATTTCCATTTCAATCCTTTCACTTTCTTGATGACTTCGTATATTTTCATTTGTTCTCTAATCCATGTGCAGGTCTTTCTATCTTATCTTGTCTTGTAATGCCAAGCATGTATCTTTTCATTCAGATTTACCATATGGGAAGGTGAGGCAGCAGGGAAAGCCCTGTTTTCCTGTCTCCAGAGCAACTGAAGGCAAGGCTACCTTGTACCACAATGCAATTCAAAGGCATTTCCGCAGACTATGAAAGTAACAACCTTATCTACTGAAGTACATGGTTGCCACCTCCACCTCCAGGAACTCAATGAGGTAAGAGGGGAGGCTCAGATCCCCCTCTCCAAGGGAGTCATGATAGTACTTCATGCAGAAGTGAGGTAAAAGTTATTGTGCACTTCCATCTTCAATTCAGAAGACCTCCATTGTTAGAAGTCAGAGGTCTGCTGTGTGAAAGATCATAAGAATACTTGACATGTCTTTAAGGCATAATTCTTTTATCTAGATGCATACTGCACCAATTCACGAAAGAACCCATTTATTATAAAGGATGCTTGATCATATAAAATATTTTTTCTTCATTTCCTCATTATATACACCCCACCAATGGAAATCTCGTAAATGGGTCTGCATATATGTTTGATTGACTTGAAGTGTATTCCTGGAATGCACCCAAATTTATAATGATATTGCAAAGATTAACTATTGATTTTCCCATATTCCTCAAAAACATTTAGGACAAAGTGCATTATATTGCAAGCATCAGATTTGTATTACTTCCCTGCCACCTTTTATTTATTTATTTTTCACTTTAACATATAAAAAAAACACCATGAAGGTTTTGGAGAGATTATGTTAATCATTGACTCATAATAGTGCATTTGATACATAAATGCACAAAATATATTACAGCACATTTATTTTCTGTATATACTGCTAAAAGTGCCCAGTCTGTTTGTAACATTCAATTGGATGAAAGAATGCATCACAGGGCAACAGTTTTTGAATCAACATACCTCAAATTTTAAAATGTGTCCAAGATCTGGTATCCATTGCTCCCATGGGATTGAAATATGGCAAAATTGTGGCCATCTCAGTGCCACCATGCTGTCACAGACAACTGCAGACATATAATCATCATTTCCAACACTCTGTCAGCTTCCCACAAGGAAAGTCAATAAGGAACTGGCAGGAAATCAGAACTTGCTCTCAATCTCACTTCTTTTTTGTCCACTTGAGGCATTTCCTCCAGGAGAGTGTGTATAGCACTCCTCACAGGGAAAAGTACAAGGAATACAAGTGGAAATGAGATAATATGTAGGCTTGCATTCTATGACTGTGACATAATTAATCCACCAAGGAGACTAAAATATACTGAGTGTCACCACCAATTGAAATGACTCCATATAATCAGTCTTACCCAGGTTCTTTTTATCTTCATCCCACGAGTGAAATGGGTTTATTCATCCTTAAGCCAGTGTAAACATAGTAGAGAAGGTATTGGTTTAGGACCATGACAACCCAGATTGTCAAATCCATCCTGGAATATAATTGGATGATTTTGGATAGGTTGTTCCCTGTCAATTATAACTGTCATATTTTTCAACTTTAATCAGCTCTCAATTTAGGAGATCTCATGTTTGGAAGTTTCAGAAAGACAAAATCAGAGTAGAATAGAATAGAATAGAATAGAATAAAATAGAATTCTTTACTGGCCAAGTGTGATTGGACACACAAGGAATTTGTCTTTGGTGCATAGGCTCTCACTGTACATTAAAAGAAACGGTACATTCGTCAGGAATCATAGGATATGATGAATCCTATGAATCAGAGAATTGGAGAAGAATAACAAAGTTTACTAGGAAAGTAGAATTTAAGCAGCAAGAAGAGTGAGTGAAGTAGGTGAATATATATTCAGTTTGAGGAAAATAACTGAAGGGAGCATATGATAGTTTTCTTCAAAAAATGGAAATGATGACAATCTACACTGTCTTGTTCCAGGGTACATGATACAGAATAAAGTATTTAATTTAAATGAATAGTTAAAGTATTTATTATAGGAAAGCATAATCTTATAGTCCCTTGTTCGCTTTTTATTTTTGTTTTTATTTTCTTTTTCTTGTTGATTAGTTGCATACTTGTGCAACAAAAATCCTTTAATATGTACTTTCTCCATAACATACTGAAAAGGCTTAGAAAACTGTGGTATTACAGACCAACATTAGCAATACTATTTTAGGGGTTGGGTTAATTGAATTTGAACTGGTATAGTGTTAAGATGCTTAGTCATGTGGTCTCTGAACTTGGTTGTTTGCTTGAATACATTTCATTACCCAAGCAAGTAATATCATCAGTGCTAGTGGCTGTGGGGTGGACTCCCTGTTTATATACAGTACCTTGCCCTGTCCAGTGTTGGTGGGGTGGAGTTTTCTCAATGGTTAAAGATGCTGAGCTTGTCAAAGCAGACAGCTCAGGTTCAAGACCAGAGCTCTGTACAACAGGGTAAGCTCCCATTATTTGCTCCAGTTCCTTCCCACCTAGCAGCTTGAAAGCCTGCAACTGCTAGTAGATTAATAGGTATCACTTTGCTGGGAAGGTAACAGTGTTCCATACTCCTTTAGTATATAGCCATGTTGGCCACATGACCACAGAAATTGTCTTTGGACAATGCTGGCTTCCTCAGCCAAGAAATGGAGATGAGCACAGTGTTCTAGAGTTTGCACAACTGACAGGAAAACCTTTATGTTTTTAGTTGATTAGATTGTTTTCTGCTTGTTTGCCTGGTGTCAATCCACATTTATCTGGCACTACACAAATACACAAACCAGGATACAGAGACAATGAATAGAAAAATAGGTTTTTACTTTCTTGGAAATAGAGGTTTTGCAAAGTCCATCAATCAGTCAGAATTCATACACAGTCAAGTCAGTCAGTCATCAAACAGTTCAGTTCAGGGATAGTCCAATAATCAATGTCCAGTAACAAATATACAGTTCGGTACACAGTTTGCAAACAGTAGCAACTCACAGAAAATCCATGCTGGTTAATACAAGGCTCTTCAGCAACAACACCCTGCAATCAGTAACCAACAACCAGTAACCTACACCTACGAGTGATTCTGGCTTTTTCTTATTGCTGCTTGATGAAGATGCAGCCAATCACACTTTCCTTAAAGTTACAGAACTTAAAGGTAAAGTAACAATCCTTAAAGTAACAATCCTGGTTTATATATTGTTCACCCAACTATTGTTATTTTTACATTCCTAACAATCAGTGCAAATCAGATACACTGTTGACAATGCACAATTAAGGAAGCAGCTACCTTAGCAGTATATTCACTATTACAACTCATCTGGCACTCAGAAAAACTCCCTATCACATGGAAACAAGGGGTTCTATTTTGAAAAGTAGCAACAGCCACCAATGTAAGAGCTACCAGGACATAATCCTTTTTTCAATCACTGGAAAATTCTTCATGAAAATCCTCCTACTGCATTTCTAGAAACAACAAGAGCAGACAACTGGCAAGCAGCAGGTCCACTTTCACCCAAACCAAGTACGCTTTGATTAGATGGTCACCATCTGAAAAGTTATGAAAAAGAGCGGATTTGATATGACAAATGGCAAATGAATAGTCATTGTATTCATTGACTTTTGAGCAGCCTTCAGCAGTGTCTATTAGTTGATTTTATAGAAAGCACTGAAAATTGAGCACGTCTCCAAAAATTATATTCTAGCAAGTACAGTATATGGATAATTGAAAGTAACCTTCAGAGGAATTCCCCAATTCAAACTGGCATTAAACAAGGCTGCATGATCTCTTCCCTGTGGTTCAATGTCATTGTGGATGCTATAATGAAGACAGGATTTGACAGCAGGCAAGGGGAAAGTCCAATGAAATCCAACATATAACCAACCTCTGGTTCACCTGTGACAGTGTTATATTTGCTGCCACAGACATTTTGCATGACATCATAAACATTGCCTAGTCGTACAACCTGAAAATTAATCCTGACAAAAAAAGACTTAACAACTAATGGTACACGGTATGCTGTCTGTCTCTGTTGAGATAGAACTCTAGAGACTCTATTGAATCCAAATGGAACCAGTTCAAATATCTTGCATTGATTGTGGAGAACAGGAAACAGCAACTACAGCAGAAGCACACAGCAAGATTGGTCAGAACAGTTTCAATTTCTTTGAATCATTGAACTGGTGCTTGAAAACAGAACATTTCAGTGGAAATAAAAATTTAGATATTCCAGGCACTAATTTTAACAATCTGGCTATAGGGATCTGAGACACAGATATGGTTAAATGCAGGTTTAAATAAATTGGAGGTTTCCTATAAGGAATCTTTCCATTCCGCTATGTCATCATACAATCTACAATTGAAGGTGAAATGTGGAAGCACAGACTATGGTAGCTAAATATGTATGCTGAATGGCAGAACACTGCCTTCCTTACAATCTACCATGGAGATGCATCCAGCATAGTGGAAGATTCAATGAACGGTACCAAAAATAAAATATGGATAAAGCAAATTAAATGAAGTAGAAAGCCTAAGGCTCAATTCCAATGATGAGAAATAAGCAGTCTGCATTTGGAAAACATGGGAAACTGGTACAAAAAATATCCAAAGTCCAGAGATACCCACAAGGATTGTGGTTCCAAGATCAGTCTTACCCTGATGCTGCCTAAGAGCAAAAGAGAAAGAACTAGGAAATTCACTCTTCAGTGGAGTAGCCCATGACAAGGAATCCTGATACAGCTGACCTGATAAGTCTCATCAAATAATTTTAGCAACATGCCCAGATTGAATTAAGGTCTAAATTCACTGTTTTCCTTTCTAAAATGAACAGTTGATTCATCTTTAGAAATAGAATTAGCAGGATAACACTGTTTTCACAGAATTACATCGCTTGCACTCCAGGACTTAATCAATATAAACTTCTCAGCTTTTGATTGATAGGATGGGGAAATTTACCAAACCTCACATTTGACTCCTTTTTTTTTCTTCACATGTCTATTTGGACCTCACTACTAGTAACTGTATGGACAAATGTCCTTCCTCTTGATTATCCCCAACTTTTCCAAAGACCATTTCAACTATAGCCTTGATTTTATCCATCTTTCTTATTCAGCAATTTTGTCCTTTTACAGCTTCATCTTTGACAAGCATGGACTTTTTCTCTAGTCCATCTACTCATATCACAGGCAAAAAGTATATGAGTTTCTGCTTCTAATCACCTCATGAAAGAAGCCATCAGTCTTTATTTCTTACAGGGATGACTGATTCATTCATCTTGCAGTCCACTCTTAGTATCTGCCTTCAAATTCATAATTTAACTACCTTCAAATTCATAGTTTAACAGTGGCTATCTTCTTTTCTCACTCTCAGTACCAAACTTGCATATCCCCAATCCCCATTACCACTGACAAAGCTAATGATTTCATTATCCTGAGATTTGTCATAGAAATATCTACAGCAAAATTACAAAATTGAACCAGGAACATTTCAGAGAATTCTACAAAGTTCAATTTCCCCTTAGATTATGTCTAACTTCCTTCCATACTAGAGGTAGTTTTCAGTTACCAGAGGTAAATGTTCCAAATTAGAAACAAAAGAAGGCATTGCTTTAATTATTGTTATTGTTATTGTTATGGGGATATCTCTGGGACATGCAACATTTCTCAATTCTGAAACAGGATGTATGGAAAACCCTGAATTATTTTGTTTTTCTCCATACCAAACCACTTCCTAGTCCATGCTATTGCTGGAAAAGCTGAACAATTTCAACTTTCTTGATTTTTTCCCTTGAAAATATTTCACTTCTGAATCTGAAAATCGGTCCTTAGCTGTCTAAGAGTAGTTGAGGCCATCAGAGAGATAACAAACAACCTTCAAAGTGCTAACAACCAGATGACCACAAAGAATATAAATCTTTCTATTCCCCACTATTCAATCAGAACTGAAGAAGCTTCTTGGATGAGAAGCAAAACATTTCAAGAAAGTTCAGTTACCTTTGGAAAAGCACCTTGGTTCAACCATGACCTGGATGATTGAGAATCTCCATAGGCAGTTTCCAAAAATAAATTTTCAAATTGCTTATCTTTCATGAATTTAACTGCTATTGCCTTCCTGTCTAATATTAATTACTATATTCTCCAGGACACTAATCTTGAGCCTAGGAAAGCCAAACTATTGTCTTCATTTCTTCACTAGCAGCTATGATTTTACTAAGCATACTTGCTGACATTAGCTATGTCTTCCTAATATTTAACATTTACCTTGATTTCTCATTTAGTATTTTTACTTTCCTGATATGTTTTCTTAAGGTTTCTTTATCTTCAGCTAACAAAATAGTAACAGCTACTTATTACAGATTCTTGGTAATTTTATGTCCAGTGTAAATTATAGGTATCATCTCTTCCAATCTTTCCATTCTTATAACATACTCAGTCTACAGATTAAACAGATATGGGTACAATATGAATACTTGTGCCACTTTCATCTCTATTTTGAATTATTCATTTTTTCTGTTTTAAATCAGCTTTTATAGTAGATTCTTATTCATTACAAAGAATCCTCAAAATAATCATCAGGGGTTCTGGCATGCCCATTAGCATAAATTTATTTCATATTCTGGCATTATACGTTGGTACTGAGGTCCTATTTTGTTAATTAAAATAAAGGTAAATCTCAATGTTCTATACTCTTTCTCTTCTTTATCTATTTTCTTTAGATAACTTTATCTATCAGATGTCATGTCCCTCTGCTTTTTGTAAACTTATTTGATATTTGGCATTTCTTTTTTAGACAGAGCTCTTCTCCATTTTCCTTGTGTGAAAAATTAGTACAATGCTTCAACACACTAGATGTTCTCTTGTACTTTTTGTGATACACACTCACACACACACGCACGCACACGCACACACACACCATTTTCTTCCAATTTCTAGGTCACAGAGTCTTGTTTCCTATTTGTTGACATAAAGCTGTTAACACTTTAACTGCTCCTTCTCCTGAGCTTTAAACTGTTTAAAGTTTAACAAGTTTTCAGCTGTGCCTGGTGCTTTTCGATTTGACAGCTGGTTTATTGTGTCTCATTCCCCTTTCTCTTGGATCTGTTCCTGAATATATTCTTTCTCTGTGAATGATTCTGCCATTCTAATCCCATTTCTAAATGGCTTTATTGTAGCATTTCCCTTAACCGCATTTACCCCTATTAAGTCACTTCAATCATTACTTTTGTGTATTTTTATTTTAGCTATAAATTTTCCTGTAATTTCTTTAATCTTACTAAAATCATCTTATTAAATTTCTCATAAACATGTTCTTGATATTGTCCTTATTTTTGTCTATTTGAAGCTGAAAGTTCTTAGTCACCAAACATCCTTTTTAATTACCCTTTTTATATACTGGCAATCATGAAAGCTTGCTTTGATGATGACCACTTGGATCTTTTGTTCTTTGAAATTTGGAGAATATTTTTCTACTTTGGTTTTCACAAAGTCTCACATTTGCTCCCAAAGCACCTCAAGTCTATCTGTAAATCATACAAGTCGCATACTAATAGCACGCCAAACTCTCTTTAATTTTTTAAATTTTCTATCTATTCATTTAAAGTCTTATGTGAGTGCCCATCTTGTAAAATACAACTCTGTGCACTTTATAGCAATAATAAAATTAAAGACAAGAAAACCAAGAAAAGCAGAGTCCAGATTCCTTGGATACAATCTCATCCTATCCTTGCGCCTATCACTGTTTTCCAGAAATCTAAAATTCATCATTTCTTCCACAGCACTAGGAACTATCGTAGTAGATTGTGATTTTATTAGTCCAATTTCTGTTCTTAATATATCTATGATTTTATTCTGTGTTATTCATCCACTGATATCCTTGTGTAGAGTCTTCTCTTTTCAGAACTCTCAAGACTTACCTCAAAGATCATTACATTACATTTAAACAATGCATTAAAAAAACAAACAGCAGTAGATGTGAGCATTTCATATTGACCCATCAGTACCAAACTTACAATAACATGGTTATTGGGACATTGAATATAGTGTCCAGTGAGAGCATTAATTAAACATGTGGCTTATGCAGAAACCAGCCCATGACAAGCCTTATGCTCCCGGAAGGCGTAGATTGACATAGATTTGTCAGGCTGTTTCTGCACACACAGAGGAGGCTTCAATCGATTGATGGCAACCGCTTCGGCGAAACACAGAAAATGAGAGTTCCTATGGTGCAGCAAAACTGTGAACGCAGTATTTGAAAGGACTTGGTGACCTGTAGCTAGTATATGTCTTGCGATAACAGAAGGCATTTTGTGGCCATGGTTTGCTGTTGGATTACTCAGTACTGTCCGAACCCATTTTGGAAAATGCTGCTTCATTCTTCATTCATCATTATGTTTACTCCATCCAAAGTTTCCTAAAATTCCAGTTGGTCACATAATTGCTGAGCAACTAGAAAAGGAATAGTAATAAAGTATTAGAAGAGAGGAGTGTGTGTTTCAAGCATCCCCTAAGGCAGCCTAGTGGAATTCACTTTCTTCTCCATCAGCTTCTGTTTCTCTAACATAAACAAATGCCATTTTAACCTAAAATAAAAATGGCCAAGTCTTCCTCCTCTTCCTCCCCTTTTCTTCCTCTACCTCTTCCTCTGTCCATTGGAAAAGAACAATTATTAAAAAGACAATTATTTCTTCTAAGCCCTCCTCAGGCTTGATCCACATGTTCCTCCAATGGTGTGATTACTATTTTGTCAGGCTGTTATAGTGACATTTTAAAGATAGAACTAACTAGAGTGGCTAGATTATTTGGACAGTACCAAAGGACACAGAAGATCCCACAAGGAGAAATTCTAGTCACAATACAATTTTTATTCTCTAGTAATGTTTTATGGCATCCACAGTCTGATTTAAAAATACATTCTTTGGCTCTTCATCCACTCAGCTGTATAAAAATGCTGTCAGACTACTTGTCTAAATCTATTACTTATGTCTTTCTAGTTTTCCTCTAGAATTAAATACGGAGACATTCTCCCTCCTTCTAAAGTGGAGGCTTTACATGACAATACCAGATAGCACTAGCCATCAATAATTCTTGTCGGCTCTATTTAATAACATTTTTCTGAGCAGTCAAGCTCCTTTTTACAAGTCAGTGAGATACAGTATTTACACCATATACTGTAACTGTTTCCAAATTCCAAAGAACACTAACTTTACATGCTTCGATGGTCTCACCACAGAGTTTTAGAAGGTTAATACAAAAAAAAAATCCCTTATGAGCTAAGATAGTGCCTCCCACCTTATAACTCCTTACCTGGTAAAACACCTGGAAAATTCTGTTTTTTTTTTATGTACAGTATGTGTTGTTCTCTTGAACGTACCAAAATTTTGTTATACTGTCTTTAAAATTAGGCAGACGAAAAGGTCAGTGACCATAATAAAAATTTTCATTCATTCAAAATTCTCTTTTTCTTTACTTTTTACCATCTAATAGTCTCTGCATCAGTTACAATTATAGTCCTACTCTTCAAATTGTGATTAATCAATTTAAATATTGTTCAGTTAGGCATTGCTTGACATAATAAAATCACTTCTATCCAAGTTTCTTGATGATTACAACCGTTATGATAAATTGTTTTCATAAATGATGGATTTCAAGGATACAAATTTAATTATTTTTCAAATATCTTTTTTTTTTCATTTGTTTCCAAGCAGTATTTTTTTTTGTCTTTTTATTTTTTTGAAAGAAAAAAAGTCAACATCATTCAATACCTCTTATGGTCTCAGATGTTTTTGATTTACAGGTGACCATCTTTATTTAATTTGTAATTCTCTCTCCCTGATTCTTTGTGTAGGAGAAGGAAGTAGTGCTAATTGCATAGATAAATGATTCATTTACCTCTATAAAACAGATTGGCTGGGGCACAGACTAAAGTGGAATCTTAATCCTATCCATGATGAATATGCACCTGGAAAACTGTTTTAAAATCCAATAATGATACTTACTAAGACACAGTTAATGAAACGAAGAATAGTTTTTCTTTCCAACCAGGTTATAACTCAAGCTATTTGGGGGTTTTTTTTTATGATACAGAGACCACATATTTAGGTCACTGTTTCTCAAACTTGGCAACTTTAAAATGCATGGACTTTGATTCCCAGAATTCACCAGCCAGCCATTTTGAATTCTGGAAATTCTAGGGAATTATAGGAGTTGAAGTCCTCACATCTTAAAAGTTACTAAGAATGAGAAACACTGGTTTTGATAAACATGCATCAGTTGAATATAGTAGTAGATTCTTATGGACTGCCTAGCTTCCTATAGCTGTGCTTCTATTTAAAATATTGACCTGACATAAATATACTTATACACCCCACTTGTGGTAAGAAAACTATCCAAAATGTTACATTAAGTACAGATTATATTAAAATAAATGTAGCTGCATTTTTCCTTAAACTATTTTTATTTCTTTATTCAATTCATATGCTACTCATCTTGTAGTTCAAAGTGACCCTGAGTGGCTTAAAATATACAAGAATCTTGATACATTTTTTTAGTCAGAATCTGCACTGGTATGAAAAGAAATATGGAGATCAGTGAACAGTTTAGGGTCAGTCAAAGTGTAGATTAAATCAGCAAATAAACTCTTCAAGCATCCCCATTTATCTATAAAT
Organism: Myanophis thanlyinensis; assembly: GCA_017656035.1. Taxonomy (NCBI): domain Eukaryota; kingdom Metazoa; phylum Chordata; class Lepidosauria; order Squamata; family Homalopsidae; genus Myanophis; species Myanophis thanlyinensis. The sequence goes on from JAEANM010001830.1 coordinate 13,589, forward strand.
ACAGCATGTCTCCGTCCTTCGGCTTTATTGAGCCAATTCTTATAATTCCAGCTGATATGATAACTAGAATTGATGAGAGAAAAGTCTCTCCTGCCTGGCTGGGTAGGACAGGTGGAAAGAGAGGGTGCCACAGGTAACTTCATTCTAAGTCATTGGGTGCTTTAAAGATGACTGGCTGGAGAATTCTGAGAGTTAAAAGTCCACATTTCTTAAAGTTGCCAAGATTGGACACCCCTGAAGTAGACTCTCAACTTTTATAACTTTGGTTAAAAAATAGACCAGTTGTTTAGTGGTCTGTTTTCTCCCTCATATTGATGGATTGTGGTCTTTATTGATGGACTGTGTGTTGTGGTCTTTAAAGGCCTGAAAAACAGCAGAAAGATGCCAATGCCCTTCTGCTTTTCCTCTCTGTCCTGCCAGGCTGCAGCTAGCCAGGCAATCAGAGATCCATTTGAGTGTTCTGTCTTCAGAGAGCTTTGGCAGACCTTTGCTCTGCCAAGTCCTGTGCATTATTAATCATAAACAGCAGACATTTCATTAATGATTCTGAATGACCATGCCAAAGCAAGTAGAAAGCAGCTCAAAGAGTCCTCCTGGGAAGGACATTCCAGACCAAGGCTATCAGAGCCAAGAAACTCTAGCCTCGGCCATCAAAAAGCATCAAAACAGACAAGTCAAAGCTAGGGTAGAGGTCTGCATTTCAAACCAACTTAGCCAATGGTGATGGATGGCTGTCCTTGTTTGGCAACATCAGATGGGCTTTGGTGATCTAAAGCACCAAGTACTGTATAAGGTCACACTCCCATTGTTAAGTTTTTGATATTCCTGTTTCAGGTGATCTCTTCCATTATTGTGCTGACCTCAATCTTTTTCAAACTTTATTTCAACAAAAAGACTTCAAGCTGGTTAACAGTACTGTTTCTTTTAGAATAAAGAGCAAAGCAATAATATCAGGTAACAACAAGGACCATTTCCAGCAAAAATGGCACTGAACCAGTGAAGTCTGTTCAAATCCAAACTGAAGTTATTAAACCACTGCTGGAATGGAGAGGGAAGATATTTCTGGACAGAATGAATTGTGCTGGGAGTTTTCAAATTATCTTGGACACAGTCTCTCAGGTAGATCCCCAGGCAGAGGAAGACTTGAGGGAGCTGAACAGTAAGAGTGATCTTTACTGCAAGGTCAAACTAGGCAAAAATCTGTATTAAAAACTTTACCTGTGGAATGCTGGAATTGAAATGACCAGGAACACTGAGAGAAAGGCCATCAGATTGCATAACTGCTCCTAGTCAACTCAAAGAAGTCTTACTGGGGAAACCACATGCCCAATCTGGCTGGTCCATGGATACAGAGTTGCATATAGACCTTTGTCAAAAGAGAATGCATTTTTCTCTAGTCAGCTGGAGGTAGTTTATGTAGCTCATCGTGGCTAAAACAAAGGCTGGGAAATCCCTTCATATGACACTAACCAGTCTTGGCTAATATTCATTGTCCTGTTTGGAAAATTCAGATATCCTTCCTCTGGACTTCTAAGATTAGAAATAATGGTTAGTACCACCGAAGGGGCTTCTTCAGGTTTTTTTCCTTTCTTTTAAAATAAATCCATTTCATATTTCTATTACAGATATGCATGTTCATAATTAGCTGCTGTCCCCATTGTTCCTGGTGGCAGAGGTTTGTTTCTTCACACTGAAAACAGCAACTGCTGCCCTTAGAAAAAAACAGGAGGCAGGGGTAGTGCTTATATAGTTGGGCATATAGGGATCCCCTCTAATTTTTAATAAAAAGGTTAATACATTTTTGCCCCCTCCTTACAATAAACAAGAACTTCCAGCTGAGCATGGCATTGTCAGGCTTGTCCTGACTCGGTCATCTAATAATGAAAGACTCTCAAGTCCTTTCTTAGTGAAAGGTGAAATTTATTGATGCCAGATGGCTGCAGCATAGCAAAACTAGATCTGAAGATGCCCACACAAAATAACCCTGAGTAATCTCACCTCTTTACTGAGACACCCCCTCCCTGGCCAGTCCCCAAGTGTCCAATAAAGTTCAGAGTAGGTGTTTTGCTTATAGTTAGAGTACTGTAGGTGTTTTGCTTATAGTTAGCACCAAAATTTGGTGCTCCTTTGATGAGCAGCCACATTTTGTTCCCAGCCTAGGTGGCTTTGGGCCAATCTCTTGATGTCTCAATTTGGCATGAAGGCTGATTCCTGCTTCCTGTCTTCCCCCTTTCCTGACAGCTCCCCTCCTCCCTGTAATTCATGACAGGCTGTCATCAAAGTAAAACCAGGAGTGAAGATGGCAGCTCTGACAGACATGGCCACCTATATCTCTTCTAGCCTCCCTTTCAAGCTTCCATCATCCCAATCTCTCCACTACATCTTTGTGCTTTGTGCTTTTATGCTAGTAACATTTCACTTTAGTCATGTTATTTATCCATATCCAGCTATGATCAGAGTTTGGACTGCTGGGGATGAGAGGTAGAAGCCTGCTTGCATCTTCATTTGGTATAATGTCTTCCAAAATACTACTTTAGGAGTAAGATATAATGATCTGACCAAATATTAGAAGCACACACATTTTATTATCTCCATCCCTTTTTTTCATTAGTGTGATGTCAAGATACAACATTGTGCTGTAAGTAAAATAAACCTACTTTCTTGTTATTAATGGATATGAGGAAAAGTGAATGAGGCTTGTTTAGAATTGCTCTTCCACACATGGTCATATTGTTGCTTCACTTGGGAGCATTAGGTTTGGCAATTTTCTTTTCTTTCTTAATTAATCCCACCACAAAGTGACACCTTCACTGAACTTTCCACAAGATCTTTCTTTTCTGCTCAGTTATCAATGATAACTCATCAGAGATATAACTTACAGAGAACTGCCCAATGTACATCTCTTTAGACTTTTGCATCTCTCTCCTTACACTAACTTAAACACAACTTCATTTGACTTTTGCCTAATATTCAACCAATTTGGAGCTCCTTAGAATAACTGTTGACTTTCACCACTTTAAGCAATTTAATACCATCTCCAAATTTGATGGATTTACTGCTTAAGTCAAGATCACTTATCAACAAGACTTATCTATAGTTCTTGTCTTTCTTGTGTTCCAAAATATTAGAAATAGGGGAAAATGCTTTTCAAAATATTGTGTGCTATTTAGATTCCACTTTTCAAGAGGGATTTTGAATTTGATAAAAGCTTAACCCTCTTGATCATCTCAGCTATTGACACAGGATTATGTATTTCTAGAAGATCACAATCCAGCCATCCTTAAAATATTACAATAGATTTTAAAATATTTTAGAACCCATAAAATACACAAAAAGCTGTCAAGTGAATTGTGATTCTCAATGCCCAAATGTTTTTATTTAATGTCAGCTCCCTGCAGAACATCTAAGATGAAATCTGTTTGTAGTTTATCTCTAATTAAAAATGTGATAGAACAAAGAGAAAAAGAAAATGAATCCTGCACTAATTAGTTTACAAAATATATTACAAACACTTTTCAGAACTAGTATTCAGAAAAATATTGCAGCCTGACATATTTCTATAAAGTATGATGCCATAAAATCACTTTTTAGAAATCATTGCATTTCCTCATTTGTGTTTGTACAAATATCAGATATGTGGCATGAGAATTTAATAAGTCCTTAATTATTTAATGTTACTCTTGTTGTTGTTTTTAATTTAAACAAAAGTTTAATAGCAGATTCTAAAAAATATAAATATTCTTAGCTTACTGCTTCATTGTGAAAGTTCTGATATGGATTTTAGAATCCTTTCTACAGATTTATAGAGGCTTCCTTACGATCTTTAGAAGATAATTAATGGATCTCAAAACCCATTTTCTCATTGTGTAAAGGATGCATCTAAAAAGTGCTCAGGATATATACAAACAGTAATCATCTCATTTTTCAATTCACCTGGTTCCTTTCCACTAACTATATAATGCATGTAATGTTTTCATTGGCTTTAAGATTTGGAGTTAATTGCTGATAAATTAAATTGCTCCTTCAATCTAAATTGTTAAACTGAAAGCTTTAAACTGTGAGGTATAACAACGGAGATGGTGTGCTTTGGCAAGGTCACTGGAGAATTGTGTTTATGTAGTGATTCCTTTTACTTGTCTCTATAGATATTTATATCAGGGAAAAAAATCTTGTTGCTGACTTGGGCTAAGAATGGTGAGTTGGTACAAGAATTGGCTTTCTTTTATCAATAGAAGAGTCTTCAGTAAAGCTGAAAAGTTTACAGGAATCACTTTATTACAGGAATTACAGGAATAATTATTTAGCCAGATGACTGTGCATAATGCAGCTTTATACTCAAAATATAGTTAAGCCAATTCACACTTGATTGTAATGTACTTAGAGACTTATTAATACCAAGTGATTTCAGTTGACCCATTCCCAGTATGGCTAAAATTCCATCTATGCCAATGTATTATCTAACCCATGAGCTTATTCAGTTGGTCTAGTTTCCATATAAAGAAATTGTGATTATTATTGCTAATAGCTTCCATAACTACAATATCTGAATTAAACAACAATCTATATTGGAGGATTCCTCGGCCTAGTGCTATCTAAATAGGTTGTATTTTGATTCCTATGATCCTCAATGAATGCATCAATTTAAGAAAGGCAGTGTTGTTGGGTTATTAAGACCATGGTTTGGTCTATACTGCTTATGCCCAAGGAATGCTATATGATTTAGAAATTATATTTTTTTTGCATTTTCTCATTCTATTAAAAGCCATTGTATACTTGGAAGTGTCCCTACCTCACACAAAACATTTACAAAACATTTTTGTACAGGTACATGCTTTCTGTAAAGCGTTAGATGGTCTTGGTTTTTTTTATTGTTGATGGTGTTCTTTCAATGTGTTTATACTATCTTATTCAGTCTTACAGCTCAGCATCTGTTAATCTTATCTTTAATGTTACCAATGTAGATTTTAAATGTGCCATGAATCTCATTTCTAGATGAAAACTTTGGAATAAACCTAAGGCTTCAGAAATTGATCAATGCATGCTTACTTTCATTTATAAATCATTTGATTCATGTCCCTTATTGCTGCTGAAAGTTAAGTAACTTATGTTAGTTTAAACAATCAATAAATCCATAGCTAAACTGGAATTCATATGCAAACCTCTGAATGCAAACTCAGAATATTATACTGTGGAACATTCTCTAGGGTATGTTTTGTAATTTGGGGACAGACAGGTTCAGAGCAAGCAGTTTGTCCCCATTCTTTCCTGAAATTCAAAGTTCATACTAGCTTCCTACAAAGAAAAAATAGTATACCAAGAGCCTAACAATAAGTAAAATACAAATGACTGAATTGAAAACACAATTTAAAACAACTTTAGGGTTTGTTCTTGAGGGCAAACATTAAATGTAAAGTAACAATAATTATTCTGACATTAGTCATAATGCTTTTTCTGGAAGAAATTACAGCAGATAAACATCTTTTCCTGCCAATCTTAATATCCAGCCAAATTCACTTGGTTGGTCCATAAGCTACTGATGAACAACTTTTTGTTGTCCAAGAGCTTTCACAAAAGCACTGGACAACATGACCTTTGCTGATTATAAGGAAATCAAACTGTGAATACTTATTTTGGGACCATTTCATGTGTTTCCCACCTCAAAATGGCAGGAAATTGTGCTGTCAGTCTTCAGCAATCATGATCAGAGGAGACTCGGGAATTTTGACGATACATGTACCTCTGCACCCACAGGGTTTCTGTCTCTCTTCTTGTCCAATAGGGCTTTAAAAAGTCAATATTGTGAAATGAATCCAGAAATGAACTGGCAACCAAAGTGTATCATTTAATATAGACGTGCTCTCAGGTTCCATATTTTGCAGCATATATTCTCATTCACTATTGCTACAATTACCCCAAAATCCAAAACAATGCAGGAAAACATTCCCAAATTGTTAAGCAGGTCATTTCTCTTGTTAAATAAAGATAATATTACGGTGACGTTACTTTAGAAGACCACTTTGGTAAAATCAGGCCAAAAATGATTTGGGATATTATTATTATTCACCCCCATGGCTGTTTCATTCACTCCTATTGCAAAGCTGCTGGAAATCCTAGAAAGCAGTCCTGGAAGAAACACAAATAAAGCTAAAATTTTGCTATTCCAAGTGTAACAGGTTATTATTAAGAGGAATCAAATTAAAATCCCTTTGAGCTAAACCTTCCATACTGATTCAGACCCTACATTACAAGCAATTTTAGCATTTACATACATTACACAGAGAAATTATTTCCTGACCGTTAGGTGCAGTTTCAAATTATAATGATTATTACTTTAATGTGGTAGAGGATTTCATTTCTCTGTTAATGCACTCAAATACTTCTTCCAGGTGTGAATAAAAAAATGACATAAATTAGAATCTTTTCTTTGTATTTTAGATGCAAAACATTGTTAATAGATTGTCTCTAGGGCAAGCTTGTGGGTGAACTTCCTGATATGCAAGGTCACATTTAAATTTAGAATTAATTTTCTTTCCACAAATTGCAATTATGCACCACGGAGAATGTGAAAAAGCTTTCTGGGAAAAGGGATTTTGAAAGGTCACTACGAATACTAATAACAATGTTGTTAGCCAGACATAATCAGAAAGATTATACTTAGCATCAAGTGAGACATCTGATGTCATTTCAGAGTCCTCTGAGAAAAATCTAAAGACCTCCCCAGCAGGTGTATCCTTAGATAGACACACATAAGCTAAAAACATACAGTCTTCACCTCAACTGGAAGAAATAATTGTCAGAAGTTCTCATTTGTTTCAGGAGACGTTGTCTTTACAATCGGATGTCTATGTATGTTGGTGGAGTGTAGAGCTCTCCCTAGAATGAGACAAACTCACAAGATTGATGACAGCCCTGTGAGTGGTGCAGGTCAAGAAGCAGATATTACAGGGACTCTGGTGCTGTAGCTTTATTATAATAGAATATAATGAGAGAATCTTGAAAGCTTGTCTAAGCTTCTCTCTATCCCATCTTATCCTAAACAAAAATAGAGAAGAGTTATTTTGAGGATTTTTCTCCTCGTCCTTGTCAGTCCAAGGACTGTGTAACCTTTACTTTCTTAGTGACTCCTTCCCTTCTTCTCCCTCGATGGCTGTTTCATACCTTCTCTCAGGTCAGCTCTAAATTCCTTCACAGTGTGTCTATATGTATATGTAAGAGCATATTAAGTCTAGAGTGAGACCTTTGTGTAGATCATTTGTTCTTTATATCTTTCTGACACACATACAATCAACATTTTGCCTATTTATTTATCTAAAAACATTTCTATGCCACTACACTTCCAACTGTTTAGAATAGCATGCACAAAAAAGAAAGAATTAAAAATAACATGGCAATAATAAACACTGTGTGTGTGTATAGTTATTCACAATGCAACAGAGATAAATACCAAAATTTAACATCCCCCATATACTTGTGTGTGTATTGCATATGTAATGTAGCATAGTGCAGTGTAGAATAAGGATGGATGGATAGATAGATAGATAGATAGAATTCTTTATTGGCCAAGTGTGATTTGATACATTAAGGTATTTGTCTTTGGTGCATATGCTTTCAGTGTACATAAAAGCAAATGGTACATTCATCAGGAATCATAAGATACAACACTTAATGATAGTCACAGGGTATAAATAAGCAATCAAATCATACTAGGAAATAATAATCAGTATAAATCATAAGGATACAAGCAACATTATAGTCATAAGTGGGAGGAAATAGGTGATAAGAACAATGAGAAGAATAGTAATACTGACTTAGTAAATAGTCTGACAGTATTGAGGGAATTATTTGTTTAGAAAAGTGTGTGAAAAAAACTGTTCTTGTGTCTAGTTGTTCTTGTGTTCAGTGTCCTAAAGCATCGTTTTGAGGGTAGGAGTTGAAACAATTTATGTCCAGGATGTGAGTGATCTGTAAATATTTTCCCAGCTCTCGTTTTGGCTCATGCAGTATACAGGTCCTCAGTGGAAGGCAGGTTGGTAATAATGGTTTTTTCTTCAGTTCTAATTATCCTCTGAAGTCTTAGTCTGTCTTATTGGGCTGAGGAACCAAACCAGACAGTTATAGAGGTGCAGATGATAGACTCATTAATTTATCTGTAGAACTGTATCAACAGCTCTTTGGGCAGTTTGAGTAGTAGCAGTTGTAGTATAGTTTGGTGTAAATTAGAAACTGATAACCATAAGGTTTAGTTCTCCTTTCAGCATGGAAGCTGGCTGCTGACTCTGAGCCAGCTGACTCTCAAACCTAAACAATCTACCTATAAGCTAACATATATCCCTACCAACCCACACTGAGGATTGCAGTTGGTTAATTCAGATTCTGATGTTGGTGTTAATGGTACATGGATATAAATGTAAACACTGGTGATGGCATAATGATTGAGGGAGGAAAACACTTCTGCATCACAAAAGGTTTTATGCCTAAATGACGATCAGATAGCAGTTCTCTTCAAAAGAGTTTGTTCAAAATGAAGAACCAAAGAAGGAAAACCAGTCAGTGGCATCCCCCCTTTTATGTCCCTGAAGTTGTGTCCATAGAAAGCAGGAGAGAGAAAAACTGCAAAATGCCCAAAGTTTTGTATCTCAAGCCAAAATATCATCAAACCAGTGGCTGTGTTAAGTTTAATAACAACTCTATTTTCACATTATTTAAATAGATGGTTATTCAGAAATCACTATTAATATTTACTTCTAGGTAAACAGGTTTGTTATCACTGGGTCTTTAGTAAACAAGGGGGCGAAGCATGGAGGTGGCAATCCCCATTCCCATGGGATTTCCTATGCAGATCCCTGATAATCCTGTTTCTTGGATTTTGTCTTTAGTGCAGATGATTAATTCTTAAGAAAGACAGGAAAATACAACATCATACTTTAAGCATCCTTCTAGCCAAAATCTGGCCTACCATTGAACAGTTTTGAATCATCTGCGTCACTCAGGAGAAGAATACAGACCAGCCCCACTGTAATTACATAATAAATGGATGGACTATGATAAAATACAGCTCTGTTAAATTGTGATAGAACCATCTCCTCTATTGCTCTACTGTCAAATGTTCTGGGTCGTTTAACTCTTCAATGGACAAGAGAAGGTATTTTGCACAAGCTCAGAAGTACTTTTCCAATATCCTTTGCTAGGGTGTCCATTGGATGGTCAAGATTGAATGCAGAACACATAAAAAAAAATGGGCCAAGCTTTGATCAGACCATCCTACCTGCCATCTTGACTTTTTAAAATGATACCCTGCACCCTTCCCCCATCTTTTCATGGGACATTTCGTTCCTGCCTTTTACTTCGAGCACATCAGATCTTTGACTGTTTGGGTGCTTATCTCTGTCTCATAGACTGCCAGCTTCTGCTTCTAATTTTTCCGATTTATGCGAGGAATATTGCTATTTTTAGCAGCAGGAAGATATACAGTATATTGGGTGGCCATGTGTTCTGTTTTAGACATAGGACATTTTCCATTTTAAAGAGCTTCAACTTCAAGCTAAATTTAAAGATAAAAAACTACTCCAGGAAGAATTTATCTTTCAGCATGGGCTGAATGATGATAGATTCCATGTTCTCTCTCAGACAGCCCATTGCTTGTTCCAACCCATTTCCCCAATTGCATTTTCTCTCAAAAACAATCCTTTTTCTCCCTGACCATTTTATGACCATTATTTTGGGCAAATAAGACTTCAAGGAAGTCCAGTGTATGGCTGTACAAAGCTCAGAGATGCTTCGTTTTAACCAAGACTTCTATAAGGTTTCCCTTCCAAGCTGCTCTGTGAGATAGTAACATCCCCTCCCATCCTTTAAAAGTCCCATCCAACAATGCTCTAGTAGCCAGAAATGTTAACTGGAGTGCCAAAAGATGCTTTTGCATAGGTACTACACACTTGGAAAGCCCTGGCTCCTGGAATTGCACCTAAGAACCCAGAGGCAATGTAAAGTACCTTGTCAAGGCAATTCACATCAACTTTTATTGAAACTTCCATTAAAGCAAAGCACAAATTTCTGGCACAGGTCTCTAGCTAAATTTAATGTAATTCAAAATTTTTGTAATGTTAACTTCATTTGTGGGATGGTGTTAAGAGAAAGAGTTGACCCTTGTCTGTAAGCATTTTGAAATTGACTAGAAGAGAAGGAAACTAACTAGTAGGGATTTTCCCCAAATCTCTATCCTTTTTTGTCCTTTTCTTACTTGTCATCTATATCAGTGTAACTCAGGGCTGTCAAACTCACAGCCCGCAGGCCAGATGCATCATGTGCTGGCCCCGCCCTCATCCGGTTTAGTGAAGGGGGAAGAAAGTCCCAATACATCACGTGACACCACCATGACAATGCAAGTTTGACACCCCTGGTGTAACCAGTAAAAAAGGTGCTCCATGCTTTGCATGCTGAAGCAGCAAAATAGCAAGAAGAAAATTTTTATGATGACTCTTGACTTGAACTAATACTCAGGAGACCTCCTTGGTGGGAAAAGAAACATATCAAAATACAACTATTCTTCAGTGACAACACAAATATCAGGGACTTGTCATATGGTCATCTACAGACTGGCAGGAAAGACAGGAAGCAGGCATTACATCATCCCTGAATTGAAGTTGGTGTATGGAGTCCTAGAAAAGCTGACACTACTCACTACCAACATTCACAGAGGATGCAAATATTTACAATTGCTCATTTTAAAATCATATTTGTTTTTCCACCATAATGGAGGCAAACAGGATAGAGCTTTGTAAAGGAACAAAATAAATTCTAGAATTTAAGTCAACCAACTGTACCACCCTTGCTTCTTATTGGTAGATATTTCCTAGAGAACAAGTAGGCCACCTATAAGTGCATGGGTAGAGGCAACAAAAATAGAACTACATTTCTAGGCCAAAGCAAGAAAAAGTATTGTATCATCAGTTTGTAGGGAATATTTTCTAGTGCAAGAATTGCAGAAGAAGCATGCCAGGAATGGATCAAGGGAAATTAATGCTGCATTATGTGTTACTGAGCATAAAATTACTTGAAAGTGATAGCACATACCTAGGGATCCCTTGTGAATCTGTTTTGAGTCAGATCTTTTCATTCATTTGTAGCTAAGCAGATAAAATAGCCTTTGCAATATTAAAATCATCCTGAGCAAAACTTTGTGAAAGTCGATTTGAATGCTGCCTTGGAAAATGTATTTGCACTTTGCTGCATAGGAAATTATGTCAAATAAAGATAACTAGCTTATGACCAACCTGAGCTTTTAAAAATTTAGCTTTAAATGCCTGATAGGATGCCTTTGCTTCTAATAGCACTTGAGTATACCTATTCTCCCAAATGTACTTACGCTCTACAAATCTCTTAATGATGTGCCATCAAAAGTCCCATGATAAATGCATTATTGGTAAATACACAATTAACTATTAAGAATGTAAAATAGTGATTTAAGAGATAAAACACTAATAGAAGTCATTAACTAATGTAAGAGGATTCAGTCTCAGACCAAGATATAACTCAAACATCCAGGTCTTTAAAATAGAAAAGAAAAGAAAAACACTGCACAAGAGCAATAAAATAAATCAGAAACATGCTTCATTTAAAGAAGACACACAGCTACTATATAAACTGCCCCTTAAGCTACTTGCAAAGAGAGTAGGTACTCATTTGAGCAGGGAATGTCAGCTGAAGGTGAATCCAATTTGTTCTGAGCATTAGCAGAACTGCTCACCATGTATTGCTTTTCAGCTTCCCAAATATTTTTTTCTTTTTTACTCTTTTATATTATAAAAGCAAAGACCAGAGTACATGTTCGGTTAGAACTCGGGACCTACCATTTTTATCCTTATTATCTGAATAACAATTGCACCCAATTATCAAGCTTTAATGTAAGGTAAATATTGAGTAATATTTAATGAAGACCAAACCCTCTTAAATTTATGGACACCTCCGTGTAGTTCCTCAATAGCAATGGGGAAATGATTTACCACTGACTTCTTCTGAAGTTTAGAATATAGCCCAGTATTCCTTGATTGTTTTCTATACTATTATTAACCAGGTCCTTCTATTCCAGACAAGTTTGGCCTGGCTTGGAATTTGAATGTGTGTTGAATCTAGTTCTGAAGGGAAGACAAATGTTGGAATGTAGCCACAGTTTATTGCTGGAGGTGTGGTGTGGGTTTTTTCCCACCATTGTTCTCAGTCAAAGTGAGATTGTACAATAGCATTTTTAAACTGGACTTCAACTTCTGCATGCTAGCTGGGGAATTCTGAGAATTGAAGTCCACACATCTTAAAGTTGCCATGTTTGAAAAACACTGGTACATAAGATACAAACATGGGATGGGAAAAGCCACATAATTATGTCTGTGAGAGGGGTATTAAACCTGTGTTTCTTAAACTGCAGTCTTCTCTTGACTGCAGTTCTTTTTATACTTAAAGACAATTTCAAATGTACTGTAACTTAGAGACATTGTGTGTGTATAATTTTTCTGTGGCCCCACTGTTGCAGAAAATTAAATAGCAAAAGCAAACTTGGAAATTCAGGAAGCCTCTGCTCCCTGAAAGCCAACACAGAGAGACTAAGGAGGAGCTACATAAGATACAAACATGGGATGGGAGGCAGAGCCTATTAAATGGTTCCGCCCCAGGCGCCTGATGGACCCTGATAGGTTCCTGACGGAGCTTGGGCCATTTCCCGAGGCACT
>JAEANM010001831.1:0-26303 GCA_017656035.1 Myanophis thanlyinensis
ACACACACACACACATACACACACCTATATTTTATTAGAAGAAATCCATTTGAATAGGAAATTGAAATACAGGCAGTTAAGTCTACTTAAAAAAGGTGTATTCAATTTGTCATTTATCCTAGCTACAATAACTACCTTTCAGCTCATTTTTAAAATCAATGAACTTCAGTTCAACTTCAGTTATTCCTCAGTTCTTAGAGAACTGAGTTCTCTAAGCTTAGTTCATCAGGAAAACCTTCAATCTAGATCAGTGGTGGCAAACCTTTTTGGCACCGAGTGCTGAGTACTGAATGTGATCGCACAGCAGAAAGTAGGCAAACTTTCTAAAATGAACACGAGCCACAGCTGTGGCTTCCTTTCTTCATGGGGCTTGTGTTCATTATAGAAAGTTTGCCTGCCTTCTGCTGTGCTTTGGCAAGTGGGATTACTCTTGGGCAAGCTGCTGAAAGGTAGGAAAACTTTCTAAAATGAACACAAGTCCCATGAAGAAAGAAAGCCACAGTCGTGGCTCGTGTTCTTTTTTAAAAGTTTGCCGGCCTTCTGCTGTGCTTTGGCAAGTGGGATTACTCTCAGGCAAGTGGCTGGGCTCGCCAAAGCACAGTAGAAGGCAGGCAAACTTTTAAAAATGAACACAAACCGCAGCTGTGGCTTCCTTTCTTCACAGGGCTTGTGTTTGTTTTAAAAAGTTTGCCTGCCTTCTTCTGTTCTGTCCTCCCCTCTCTCTCCGCGGTGTTTGGTCTGGCCCACACCTCCACTCCCTGCCGTGTGAAATGCATGGCCTGGCACCAGGAAGAAGTTGGTTTAATGCCTGTCAGGAGAGTGGCGTGCAGAGGGGCAAGGAGTGGGACTCACTCACAGGAGCCTCCCTCAGGAGGTGGCCCTCGGTCCATTGCAGCGACCCCTCAGGTCACTGCCCGGTTGTTGTGTACATGCGCAGTCACGCATAACTCAAGCACGGCATTTTATCACATGTGCACTGGCGCAGGAGTCAGACATGTGCAATCATGCAGGAGTCATGTACGCACACTCATGCACAGTCCATGAATTGGGGCAACTTCAGAGATGGCTCTGCGTGCCAACTTGGACATGCGTCCTATAGGTTCGCCATCACGGAACTAGATGATCTTGAATTATTTTCTCTATGTGCTTCATATTTTTCTTTAATAACATACTTTTGTGTATATGATACATGTATGTTCTTTTTACAGGAACCATTAGGAGATCATCAACCCATACACTGGGTAAGTTCTTGAAATAAGGTATTGTTCATTATGGTCAAACTATGAGTATAAGCTGCAGCAGAATAAGAGTGTGCTGAAGATAAGGAAGGGAATAGAGACTAGTCAAGTAAGGAGTTGCTTATGTGATCAAAGCTGAGGCTGAAAGACTTACATAGACTGTTGGTACAAGAGCAGGAAAATGAGTCTCATACTGCTTCTATTAATTTAGTTTACTTCCTTGGTTAAATGTTGTATTTTGAATGTTATTTTCAAAATGTTTGGTTTGAACTGCTGAGAATAGTGGAATAAATTCCACTGTATCCATTCTGCAAGCCACAATGTAACAGCAAGAAGCTCAGGATGATGAAGAGTAGTGCTGGTGGGAACAAACACGTAAGGCATCAGAAACAAGAACCTATTAGGAGCAAAGGCTTCATTAACATGTGTCAGCTATCACAAACATGTTTTTTTCTTCAAAAGGCAACTGGACTGTTTTTTTTTCCTTGAGGAAGAAGAAGAAAATGTTTTGCTTCTAATCCATGGCAGGGAGATAGAGGGATAGATACTGGTAGTTGAGACTGGATGGTGGGGGATGGAAGAATAGGTTCTGATATGATGGTAGGGGAGGATGGAAGGGTTGTGTTTTTTTTCAGTCATCTGATTGTTAACACTCTCTGAGAGCTGTTAAGGCCACTTGGGGGTTTATCTGTGCCCTTGGGGTCCAACCAATAGTCCCGTAATGGCAAACCTATGGCACGGGTGCCACAGGTGGCACACAGAACCATCTTCCTGAGCACACAAACTGTCGGCCAGCTTACCTCCAGCTGAGCATGCACGTGCAATTGCGCATGGATGCATGCGCGATTGCAGAGACCCAGCTGGTCTTCTGGCCTCCGGTGTGTGTGTGTGCACGATTGCAGCAAGAAATCCAGCTGGTCTTCGGAGCTCTCCTGCGCATTCCCCCAGTGAAGCTGCATCTTCATATGGGCATGAGTGCCTGCATTCAGTGCATGTGCATTGCACATGCAAAAGCTGCATGCATGCACAGATGGTGCAGTTGCACATGCAGTGTATGAGGAGGAGCTGCACACAAAGGCAGATGGCACCCGCAAAGCACGTTTTTTGGCACTCAGTAAGTAAAAGGTTCGCCACCACTGCAATAGTCCATTCTATCCAAAATGAAGACCATTGGTTTGAAAGAGGGGTAAAATAGTCCATCTATATTAGAATTGAACATATTTCCTCAACAGAAGGCAGGGGGGAATAAGACACCACCTATCTCCAGTTTACAATTGCACCGATTCAAGTGGCCTTAACAGCCTTCAGAGAGTGCTAACAACTAGATGACTGCAAAGAAATACAATCCTTCCATTCTCTCCCACCATCCTTTCAGAACCTATCCTTTCATTATCACACCATCCAGTCAACTGACAGTACCTATCCTTCCATGTCCCCTCCATCAGAACTGATGAAATTTCTTGATGAGAAATGAAATGTTTTCTTCTTCCTCCTCCTTAAGGAAAAAACTAGAGACCTTTTTGGAGAAAACTATGATCTGGATAACTGAGAATCTCCACTGACATATGTCAGCTATTTTGGAGCTCTGCAATACAGAACTTTATTTTCTTCATAACCTCACATAAAAATAAAAATGGCAAAATGAGGATATAGATGCCCAGAAGAATGGGTGGTTAGTTACCTCCATACCAGATTGGAAAAGCCTTGAAAGCTCTTAGCAGTGTTCCACCATAGATGAATCCTGATCATAAATTAATACGGGCTGCAATACAACAACAATAGACTGTCCATGTTGGAGCCTATTGACAACTATTTCAAGGATAATATAGGTTCAAATTAGAGGAAGGTCATACCTTGAACTGGATCAGAGAGCTTGCCAGGAAGTGGTTGTCTCTGGAAATACAGACTTTTCAAGATGCATTTGAATATTAACTCTTAGAACAATTTGTTACTACCATGTCTGAAGCAATTTACTACTGGATTGTAGAACATAAACTGGACAGCTGTAATCTTGTTAAAGGAATTTTTGTAGGTTTTTCTGTAGGCTCTACTCAAGCCAGGACTATGATTTAGAGCCATTTGAAAATTGTAGCATCTGAGTTTCATTATATAACTATACCTGAAATCTAGAGTCTTGGCATATCTAACATATTTGTCATACTTTTGTGGTACATGTTACTATATTCTGCTGTTATTTTTTTCCCCTAACCACAAGTTATTATTAATATTGGAAAGTGGTATGCAAAAAATTCAGTGTTGAAATGTTTCAAGTTTCAAATATCCTGTTTCAAGTTCAAGAGCTTGAACAAATACCGTAGATTTGTTGAAATTTTAACCACACGGAAGGGTTTTAAACTCAAAACGGAACTGTTTCAAACTCAGAATGTTTTCAGTATGATTAGAATAGAGCGAGCATTTCTCGTGAGTTTTGAACAATCTATTTCACATGCAAAATATTTTAAATATTAAACATTTAGTTCATTATAATTTTGGAGGTTTCCTATCTAAAAATATTTTAATGATATGTTTTATTAATAATTTTCTATTTTCAGTTATAGAGTTTTTTCCCCACAGTGTGGAAGGACATTTAAAATATTCAAGACTATTAGGCAGTTTCATAGTCTATGGATGTATTCTAAGAATTTTTGAAAAGAAATCATCCTTGAATTTCTTAGTTTCTTTTATATAAAAATTGTCTTTTCTGGATGGGAATTTAAAACAAATTCCACTACCTTCTAAATTTATGAAAGGATGAGATAGTTGAAAATATTTGCTTATTTGATGTTCTTGCCAGTATGGATGAAAGATGAAAATGTTCGTCTGTCAAATACCCAGAAGTGCTGTATTACCAACTTTATTAGAACTTGACTTGAATGTGTCTACTATTTTTTAATTATAGCAGTTACTGTTTCATCAGAATGACAAAAGCAGCATTGTAGCATTCTGCTACAAGTCACATCTCAGTTGCATGTGTGTGCAAACTTTACACCAGATCATTTTGTGCCCCCCACCCACCTCCCGCTGCCACCACCCTTGCCCTCCTCTATAGTTGCTGCTACATTTACTAAATTATTTCGTATTTTCTAACAGTAATGGAAGTCTTGCACATTCTATCACTTTTTAGACTAGATCCATATGTTACTGACAAGTAACTTCCTGGAAAGCAATAATATATTCTGAGTCATATGTGGAATACTTTAACCTTAGTTAGCAATAATATACAACAATTTCTGCATCTTAGTAATTAAATAATAACATGCAGGCTATTATGTCAACATGTGTGTGCTTGTCAACAACCCTTTTGGCAGAATCCTATATGAACAATGTATTATTTATTAAACATATTTCTATCCTGTCACAATCCAGAAACTCAGCAGCTTACATTAAAATATGTTTCATACTTTAATTGATTGAGCAGTGCCTGACAAAAGGTCTTCCATTACATAGTTTGCTTTATAACTGATTTTTACACATCAATTTTTTATTCTAGTATTTTGCTTCTTTGCAGATCAAAGCTTTTGATGATATACACTTCCAGGGATCATGTATTGATTTTACAACAGAAGCTGCTGATTTTATATCATTTATGCCACGTTCATTTAAAGTTTTACGGGGATGGTGAGCTGATTTATGCATACTTTTTAAAGCATTTTGGAAAACTATTTCAATCTATTTCTGTGATTTAATTCTTATACATTTTTAAACTGTTTTGAAGTATTTCTCTCCTAAAATAGAAAGAACCAATAAATGTCTTATACAGTTATTCTTGCATGCAGTCACATTTGTACCATATTTAAAAAGTGGATTGTGTAGTTGTTTTATATATGGCTACAAACCCTGAACTTTATACATCATAATGAGGGCTGATGTAACACATAATGTGGACAGACAACTTGTTAGGCATAACAGAATTCAGTATTGTCATCATTAGTGCCTTCCACCCAAACATTGGAATATGTGGTTGATTATGTGCTAAAAATGTGTCGGTATATTCTTCACTATTGTAACTGAGTCCATCCATCTTGCTGCTTCTTTCTTTCATCTTTCCCAACACTATGGACTTATTGAGGAAGATGGGTTTTTACATAAGGTCTCTAAAATTAAGCCACGTGTGCCTTTGTTTTCTTGGTTATCCGTATATAGTATTCTCAGGAATCTTCTTCAACACAAAACTTTAGAAATGTCAGTACTTGTTCTATCTTGTTTCTTTAAAAGTTCAACTTTCACTTCCATAGATGTCAGAAGAAAAATCGTTACTGAGACAATTCTGCTTAGTAGGGACACATCATAGCACTTGAATATCTTTTCTAAGTTTTTCATTGCTACCCTACCAAGTGCTAGTTTGATTTCTGGTTCCTTTATTGATGATAGCTGGTCTTAAAAAGCAGAAGCTATTTTGAAGTTTTTGATATTTTCATTGTCATTTCTAAGACTGCTAGTTATAACTGTTGCCATTAGCTTCCTTTTCTTTATATTTAATTGTTTTTTCATTGTGATCCTTTATATATTAGATCTTGCAGATTATTTTCATTTTCAGAGTGGTGTCATCAACAAAGTTGACGTTTCTTCCTCCAATTTAAAAACACACTCATCTTCTTCCACTCCAAGCTGTCCTCAGTACTGATTCAGCACATAGGTTGAATAAGTAAGGGAATGATTGCCTTGCCAATTTGAAATCAGTCTTTCATCATATTCAGTCTAGATTGTGGCTTCCTATCCTGTTAGAGGTTACACATGACAAGAGTGAGTGGCCATGTTGAAGGCCATCTAACCTGAGGAGCCTATAATGCAGCACTATATCATCAAGCATTTTGTTTTCTATTCTTGGGGGTTTTATGGTAAAATACAAAAGTTGTATATTGTAGTCTTCTGCATGTAATAAGCAATCATGCCTTTTCCATTGTCCGTAAAGTGATCCTCTGTCTCTAGCATCTTCCTGTATTGCTGCTGCCCAATATGGGTGGCCAATTGCCTTAACTAGGCACCTGGATAACTTCAATGCCTACAGTTGCTGGGAGGATATACTCTTTGACACATACAACCAGCATTCTTCCCTCATACATTTCAGGGACAACTCTCCCCCACCCCCAAACTCCCCCCCCCAGCAACCAGTCACTATGAGACAGCATAATAGGCCTTTTTATTTTTTGTTTTATTCTGTTTCTTTTATTCTTTAAAGCCCAACATACTTTTAAAAATATATTGTGTAAAGAGTTATACAATTATTTATTACATGGTTATCAGCACCATAATTCCTTGAAAACTGAGTAGAACAGGGCCAGATTTGGTACCTATGAGGAGAAGCTACCAGATCTGCAAAATCTGTTACACAAATAGGAAGTAGCAGCCCAGAGAAATAATTCTTCTAGATAAAAACAAGTTGTTTTCACCATGTAATCCTATGAGAAGCTGGCAAACAAAGAGTCAAAGTAAAAAAGAGGCCAGATAAGATTGAGGATTGCAGAGATAAAGATTCATATCAAATTCTTCAAACATTCCTATGGAGAGGCAGTTGGGCAGAATTTTGGAATAAGCTTCATTCTAAGCCTGCTTCCTTCCTGATTACATGGCCTAGATAGAATAAAGCCTACCTTGTACTCCCAGTATACACATATAGATAGCTGCAAGATATTACTTACTTAAATAGAATAATATTCAGGCTCTTCTTTTTGCCATTGCTGGGATGCCCTACATGATTTTTCAACCTTGTTTAAGGTTTTCTTGCTTCTAAAGAGTTACCAATCATAGTGAGTGGCACAAGCATGTATATGTGCATTTAGACATTTCATGGTAACTCATTATTTCTTCTGAAGTTATTTGTGTTCAATGAACTGTGACCATCTGCCTAAAGAACTGTAATTAATACTCTTTTGTTGTCATCAAGAAATCTATGGAAACTTCAGAAGTTGTGGCTAGCCAAGAGCTTCCCTAGTCTAGTACAACAGTTGCTGTTACAGTCACTAGAGCTGCTGCAGTTGCTATATTTTTCACTATCCAGATGCTGTAGAAGAAGATCCTGCTAGATGAATTGATCAGTTGAATTAATTGTAAAATTGCTTGACGTTGGGCTCCAGAAAATTGAAATCTGAAATTTCAAGATCATTATCGAAGATCATTAATGCATTATTTTAATTTAATTAATAACAAACCCTTTAAAACTATAAGTTCTCTGCTAATTGAATTTGAATAACAGCAATTATAGGGACTCCAGTTCACTGCTTTTTGCTAATTTAAAAGTTCAAATCTAAGGGCACATCTAAGGGTAGTTTGCCAATTTTTCTGTTTTAAAAGAACCTATTTGAGATTCTGTAGATAACAGCGCAACCCTTAGCAATCCTGTCAGTGTCATAGAAATACATAACATCGAATTGCAAATTTCTGGTCAGCGCTGTGGATATGATGATAATTAAAATAGTACTTTCACAACTGTTGCAGTTTCTCTGTTCCATCTCCTGAATAAAAGTAATATCAGAAATAGAGAATTCTAAAAACAAGGCCATTTGAGAAGTGCATCAAGGACATTTGGCATTACTTTATTTTTATTTTTATTTTGTTTCTATACATCAATCCATCAACATTTAGTTGTAATTTGTAATAATAAATCTATTTCTATGCTATGCTATTTTATTTACTAGAAACCAATACAATTTCATGTTGATTTTTTTTCCTTATCTTTCAGTTGGTTGCTTTGTTATCAGGGAAAAACTGCTATTGAGCAGTGTGTGCTAGAAGAAGACCTCTATCCAGACCTTGCTTCCTGTGGGTGTTCAGCAACCAAAGTCAAGTCCCTTAAGCCTGTTGACCATGTAAGAACTTACCAGCTAGCCATAATCAGAAAAGCCTTATACAGTCTAAAATGTGGTGCCATCAAAACTATACAACCAAGTGGTTCTGATTTGTATTTTTTTATTTTACAAGAATTGAGGCATACATCTCTAACAGATATTAGTAAGAAGCCAAATTTATCCATATACACTTTTTATGAAATGAAAAGCAATCCAGTAAAGGATTTACCCAACTTGACAGAGATTTTACACTGAAATACTATCTATATAAGGTCACATGGTTGTGGTAAAATTATAAAGGAACTACCTGACTTACGTTTCTTACATGGATAGTTTACTTACTGTATAAGAAATGAAAACCATTGGACCAATAGGGACAGATTCATAAAGCAAGCTAAACTAGGGAGTTTAGCTGTATAAATTTGGGGGAATTCCCTGTTTTAAAATGAGGGTAACTAGTAATTAAGAATCATTTAAAATGTTATGAAGCATTTAGCTAAATAAAATTTAATTCACTTAAATTATACAGCCGTTGAAGTTGCCTCAACTTCATGCCCATTCAAGAAGAAAGGAATAATGTGGATATTAGTCCTTCAAAGTAGAACAGACTAGGAATCCAATGTCATGTGGGTTAGTACTATTTTGTATTTGTAAAGCTTTAATAATAGGATCTTGCAAATCTGAATGTGCCTTTCACCTCCCTGTCTCTATTTTTGTGAGAACTAGGAAGTTTTGTCTGAGATATTTACTTGTGTTACTTTCTTACTCCACTTCAGTCATTATCACTACAAAAACTAGATTGCAGCAGATACAGAGAAAATTTTCTTGGGGTTGTCTGATGTTTCAGATCGGCAAAATCTATTACACAAATAGGAAGTAGCAGTCCAGAGAAATAATTCTAGAAGATAAAAACAAGTTGTTTTCACTATGTGATATCTATTTTTACGATGAAGAAGAATCTAAGGATTCTTTTAAAATATTTGAAGCTTCTCCTGACTTTCTAATGTTGTTTGAAAATCTCTAGCATTTGTTTATAACAATAGGAACAACTAAATGTTATAATACAAATAGAAATAGCTGCATGGCATTAGAGAATTGTTGTTATGTTCAACATTCAGTGGTAACTTATTCAGTGGTAACTTTTCCATTACAAAATGGATAAGACATTATAAACTTAGCCATGGTAATGGACAATATATAATAACTGAGTAAAACAATGTCATACTTTAAGAATAAGGGATAGCTGAAATGTTGCTGAACAGGACACACATGCTAACTTTTCTGCTGGGGTAGCAGATAATTGGATTTGTGCTTGATTGCTTTCACAAAAAGGGTGAAAATGGTTTCCTCATCTAAAAACTACAAAGAGATTGGCAGAGGGTTAAGGGAGGTTGTAACAGAAAATAGAGCCCCCTGGGTAAAGGATGCATTTTTTTCCATATTATACTTCCAAAACAGCTTGTCTATTGGAATGATGTTCTTCTTGGTTGTTGTTTTTCCTCAGATGAAAGTGAGGTAATATTAGATGTTAAACACTCAAGGCAATAATGCAAAACAATTCTTTTACTTTTGTGCATAATTATATCTAGTCTGGGTCTATGTAAATATTAAATATTAGCCTTATTTGTTTAAGGAGTTCACAAATTGGTTCTTTTGCCTGTGTCTATCAAAAATTCAAAAGGTAAACAAAATATTTCCATCAACTGTATACTTAATTGCTTAATAATAGAGTTCATTTGTAAACAAAATTCAATCAAGGTATTTAATATTGGTGACTATCAATTGACCTATTACAAAGAATTCTTGTTACTTAATTATTTATATAATTACAGCCAATTTTTATTTGGTTTGGCTTATCTACTATTGGTGTGAAGAAGTTTTGGCTCCATATATATTTGGATGTCAGTTCCCACAACTCTCATAGCTGATTTTAAGAGTTGAATTTCAACATTTGAGTATCATATATTCCCTACCTTTAAATCTATTGGATCTGAGATAATTTTGCTTAGGAGATTGTTTTTTAATTCAATTTTCCTGTATTAAACAATGTTAACTAATTAGGACTTGCATGTATTGAATGACTTCAGAGGATTAGAGTTACTTGAATGAATTAATGACATATAAATTGATAGATAAGAATTCATAGAGGAAAATTGAAAATTAAGCTAATATATCCATATTGTACATGCTTACCTAAAATAGAGATCAGATCACATCTTGGTCCCATTTTTGTATTATTTTAAAAATGTTATACAGATAGATGTACGAAAGTTCATTTTGTAAGATTTCAAGATTAGCAACTATAATCACTGTTTATCTGTTTATCTTTATCTATCACTTACATTAAATTGCCTAGACCTAGTTCATTAGGGAATTCAACAAATAACATTAAATGTATGGGTAGATTAGTAATGAATTTGCTTTACCATGATTGATGCTAATTTTGGTTTATTGATAAAAATTTACAGAATATAATGAAGCCAAAATTATTTTCCAAATAAGCATATCCAAACCAAGGAAAAGCTTCATCACATATGAAGAGTCAAGAAAATCTAAATATAACTAACCAACACTGTATTAATCTTTTTTTTTCTTCCAGGTTTTTGCTGAGCCATTGATCAGCCTTTTTGCTCTGGAGAACTGTGAAGGCAAAGAACTGCACTTGCAAGAAGCTACCAGTTCATTTCTGAATAAAGATTTTCACTTTCTGACTCAGTCGATATGGGTTAAAAGTGGCATGTAAGTATGACAATAAGATAAACTAATGTACTGAGAAGTTTATTTCTTTACTCACTATGGAGAAATCACATACTCATATCACAGAGGTGAACATACTTACGTACTTTTTATTTAAAACATATAGCTTTCTATCTTATATTGAATTCTAAATAGCTTTCAACTAACAATTAAAATAACATTAATAATAAAACAACATAATACATACATGCATTAAAACTATATACATTAAAAACCTGGCACCAAAATTAAGCTTCCACAGGCAGTCCATCATTGAATCTTTTCATCCACCTCACTCTTCCAGAGCACTTAGAGAAAAACAAGGTCTTAAGTGCTCTTTGGAAGGTTAGGAGGATAGAGGCCTGCTGAACCTCAAGGAGAAGGGTGTTCTATAAGGAGCTACCATGAAAAAGGCAATTTCCTAGATCCCATAAAATAGCAATGTTTAAGGGAAGGGACTAGAAGCATGCCCACAGTTTGATATGGTAGGAATGATAGGTAGAGGCGATCCTGCAAATAACATGACCTTGGAGCCATATAGGATTTCAAAGGTAATAGGTATTAAAAACATCTATTTATCCAAGTGTGGAACAAATTGTATATCATTTCCTTCAAATACTTTGTGATTATTATTATTATTTCTCCTTCTTCTTCCTACTACTACTACTGGTACTACTAGTACTACTACTACTAGCAGCACAGGTCTGCTTTTTTCACATCAATCAAGAAACTGAAACATGAAAGAACTGTGATCTTCCAGAAACTAACAGGGTGGAGCTCTATACATTCAGGGGATACCACAGTATGGGAGCATTTACTGAGAAGGATCACTTCTAGGTCCCATTCACTTTATCTTGTTGGATGAGGACTCTTAATATCCTGTTTCAGAAAAAATGCAAAACACAGGCAGAAACTTAATAGCAGACATGGCCCAGAAGGTATGTATGGGCTAAAGTAAGATTTTATAAGCTAACTAGTCATTTTGTCTTGGATCTAGAAATCAATTAGTAACCAACATAATGGCTGTTATAAAGCTATTCATGCCAGTTAGGAGCTGTGCTGCTGCATTTTGGACTAACTGCAATTTCCATATCTTCTTAAAAGAATAGTCACGTCTGTGTTTTGGACTCAAGGCCTCATGGAACCTGCAGGAAAAAAATTAGGATGATGATGACTTCTAAGATATGGGGTGATTATTTAGATTCCAAGAATCTTCCTATTCATCTTTACCTGTTGCAAAGAACATTTTTCAGCCAATGTTTACTGAGTTTAGCAAATCTTTTCCTTAGGAAAAGAGGTCCATCTTTTATTTAAAAAAAAAAACCTTATTAGCCTTTTAAATATTAGGGTTAGAAATGCAGAGACTGAATTTAAAATATTACTTTAATAGTTATGCAAAATTCCTAATTCAGTAATGCTAATTTGAGGCAGTTTGACAATGCCAGGAAGTAAGTTCTCCAAGATAGAAGTAGTTTATGTGTCATGGACAGACAAAACAACCTATTATGGGGAAAACCTGGGAATTTGTCCCTTGAACAATTTTTCAGTGGGGTGGACAGAATACTTCAGGCAATTGTTACATTGCCACATCTGTTAATTTGTATATCCCAATTATTTGGTTACCATTATCAGCTTTTTAAATAGGTAGAGATAACTGAGCTGGTTGGAAATGTGTGAATCCTTGCTTAAAGAATGAACCCAATTCTCTTTTAGCGTCCTTTGGATTTTCACATAAAATTCCTCCATGTTTCTTTCTAAATTAGTTTATATGTAAATGATACATTAATAAACTATGTTTAGATTGGCTCCACGTAGGTTTTTAATCAAAATAATAGTATTTCAGGTCAACTAAGATTTTCTTATTCCTTTACAATCAGTACCTAAGTACAGTAGGTCTTTAGCATTACAGCCAGTGATATTTCTCCTGTTCCTAAACCACATTATTTTCTACATGTCAATATTTTCTTCTGTTCCTTTGTTCTTAATTTTCATCTTATTTGTTTTATTTTTCCAAATGAAGATTTTATATTTTCAGTATATGTATCTTTTCAAAACAATTGTCAACATGCTACTTCAATATTTTACTAATATGGGTTGTTTTAATATATGGCAAATATGTATGTAATATACCTATTGTAAACCATTTTGAATTTAAAAATCATTCCATAGTCACAATTTAAACTGATGTGCATTTTTTGTACTTATCTTTTCATGTTTTCACAAAATATATGACCCATCGCTGCACTAGATTTTCATATTTTATACAAGTTCTATGTTTCTTTTCTGTTTAAGCGACAATAATAAGATTTCAAAACTACCTTATTTTGCAAAATATTTTGGTTCATATTAAAATAAAAATTTAGACATTATTTTTGGAATTGAAAGTTTAACACTTAAAATTGCTCTGGGTATTAATTTTGTGTCTTGATCTATGACTACTAATGAAAGGAACTATAAGAATTAACTTTTCTGAATCAAGAATAATGTGTTATGTAAAGTACTTGATTACAGTGATAAACTTTCCAGTAGAAACAACTTCATATAATTATATTTATCAAAAAACAAATTGGCACACAATAATATATATGTAAATGTAGATGTGACAGGTTCACAATAATATATTAAGAAATACTAAAAATGAAAAATAATGTGGAGTTGTTTTATTTTGCTAGCATCTTCCAAGTAAGGTGGAATTAGCAAAAATGTATAGTAAAATTACAGCTTTAAATAAAACTTCTGACCTGAAAAGCACAAAGTATGCAATCTTATTTTAGGATAATCTTAAGAACATGAAATACAATAAACTCAAGATTTGCAACTGCTGCAGTATCTATGGTGCAATACTTTTTAGCAACATAACTGGAGCAGTAAAATAAATTACGAACTTATAATTTATCATAATATTCTTATTGTAACTTAAATATATTACAAATTAAATAATCAGTACAAAAATGTGTGTGTCTGTCTTTATACTATAATATGACCATATACAGTATTTTAACTCACACAAGAAACTGTACAACACTATATAGATATGCTAATTCTAAGTGTATGGTCTCATACTGCTATAGACAAGCACTTTGCTTAAAAGTATTAAGTGAATTATTGATATGCCTTTTGTAACACGAGGCTTCTTATTTAACTAATCATGACTATAGCCAAGGCTTGGATACATTTAAAAAACCTAGAGTCTAGAATTTTCTAAATGATTTTCTTTGGAATTAAATATGAAAGAAAAGTTCCAGTGTTAAATGGTATCTTTGCCTCTACGTTTTTCTCTCAACATGAGTAAGGGAAGCTTGTAAAAACAGCTGTAGTAAGAAAGATAGCCCTCAATTTACAACCACAATAGGGCCCAGAATTTATGTTGCTAAGCTAGACGTATTTGTTAAGTGAATTTTGCCCCATTTTATGAGCTTTCTTGCCAGAGTTAAGTGAATCACTGCAGTTGTTAATAACACAGTTGTTAAGTGAATTTGGCTTCCCCATTGCCTTTGTTTGTCAGGCCACAGAATGATCACATGATCTTAGGACACAGCAACTGTTATAAATATGAACCTGCTGCCAAGTTTGAACTGGATCATCTAATCAAGGAGATATTGCAAGGCATACATATGAAACATAGGTATAAATCACTTTTTTTCAATGCCATTGTAACTTTGAATGGTCACTAAATGAATGTTGAGGACTACTTGTAATTAGAAAGATAAAACTGTTATATTCTGTATGAGTCATTGCCATAGTAAAATATGAGCATAAGGTAGAACATTTAAGTTGTTTTGTGTTTTCCATTTCTGGAACTCTTCATATACTGTTCTGAATATATATTCCATTTTCAAACAGATGGATTGCTTATGAAGGTTGCAATTTCTTGGGGAAACAGTTTCTTCTTGAATCAAGCAAGATTTCAAACTGGACAGAGTTTAGTGGATGGACAGCAATTGGCTCTCTTCGTCCCATAAAGCAGGTACTAGAGTAATGGTGATTTCCCCACACATACACAAACCTGAAGTGGCAATTTAAGGTTCTTAGATGAGAACCACTGAAAATTGGTAAAGTGAGTTCTTGCCATTTTAAGGCTAGAAATACACAAATCTATCTACAAAGTCTAACACTAGCATTTTATGTATACTTGGAAGCATGAAATCAAAAAATGTTTCAATATTATTCTTCCCCAATATTGTTTAGGAGTAGTATTATGATTAAATAGAGATTATATTAAAGTAGAGATTGATTGATGTGTAACTAGAGTTTAGTATCTACCTCACAAATATTATAGCTGTTGTTAGTCGTGAAGTCGTGTCCAACCCATCGTGGTCCCATGGACAACGTTCCTCCAGACCTGCCTGTCCTCTACCATCCTCCAGAATCCATTTAAGCTCACACCAACTGATTTAGTGACTCCATCCAGTCACCTCAATCTCTGCCGTCCCGTTCTTCTTTTGCCCTCAATTGTTCCCAGCATTAGGCTCTTCTCCAGTGAATCCTTCCTTCTCATTAAGTGGCGAAGTATTTTGAGTTTCATCTTCAGGATCTTCTAAAGAGCAGTCAGGGTTGATCTCCTCTTGGACTGACTTGTGTGATCGCCTTTCAGTCCAAGGGACTCGCAGGAGTCTTCTCCAGCACCATAGTTCAAACGCTTCAATTATTTGGCGCTCAGCCTTCCTTATGGTCCAACTTTCACAGCCATACATTGCAACTAGGAAAACCATAACCTTGACTATATGTACTTTTGTTGGCAGGATATCTCTGCTTTTTAGTATGCTGTCTAGCTTTGCCAGTCTTCCTCCCCAGGAGTAAGCATCTTTTAATTTATTGGCTGTAGTCCCCATCTGTGATGATTTTGGAGCCCAGGAAAATTAAATATGTCACTACCTCCATTTCTTCTCCATCTGTTTGCTAGGAATTGAAAGGAACGGGTGCCATGATCTTAGTTTTCTTAATGTTAAGTTTCAAGCCAACTTTTGCACTCTCTTCCTTCACCCGCATCAAAAGGCTCTTTAGTTCCTCTTCACGTTCTGCCATTAGAGTGGTATCATCTTCATATCTGAGGTTGTTGATATTTCTCCCAGCAATTTTAATTCCAATTTGTGCTTCATGTAGCCCTGCCTTTCTCATGATGTGTTCTACATATAAGTTAAATAGGCAGGGTGACAGTATACAGCCTTGCCAAACTCTTCTCAATTTTGAACCAATCAGTGGTTGTGTCCAGTTCTCACTGTTGCTTCTTGACCCGCTTATAGGTTCCTCAAGAGACAAATAAGATGGTTTGGTACTCCCATCTCTTTAAGAACTTGCTTTGTTGTGATCAACAACACAATAAAAGGCTTTAGCATTGTCAATGAAGCAGAAGTAGATGTTTTTCTGAAACTCCCTAGTTTTCTCCATGATCCAGTGTATGTTGGCAAATTGATGTCTAGTTCCTCTTCCTCTTTGAAAGCCTGCCTGTACTTCTGGTAGTTCTTGGTCCATGTACTGCTGGAATCTAGCTAGTAGGATTTTGCTAGCATGTGAAATTAGTGCAGTGGTGCGGTAGTTTGAACATTCTTTGGCATTGCCCTTCTTTGGCATTGGAATGTAAACTGACCTTTTCCAATCCTATGGCCATTGTTGAGTTTTCCAAATTTGCTGGCATGTTGAGTGTAGCATTTTTACTGCATTGTCTTTTAAGATTTTGAATAGTTTGGCTAGAATACTGTCACCTCCACTAGCTTTGTTGCTGCTCAGACTTTCTAAGGTCCATTTGACTTCGCACTTCAGGATGTCTGGCTCATGATCAGTGGCCACCCTATCATGATTATCAGGGACACTAAGCTCGTTCTTGTATAGTTTTTCTGTGTAATTTTCTACCTCTTCTTAATCTCTTCTGCCTCTCTTAGGTCCCTAACATTTTGGTTCTTTATTATGCCCTTCTTTGCATGAAATGTTTCCTTCATATCTCCAATATTCCTGAAGAGGTCTCTGGTCCTCCCTATTCTATTGTTTTCTTCTATTTCTTTGCACTGTCCATTTAAGAAGGCATTCTTATGCCTTCTAGCTATTCTCTGGAATTCTGCATTCATTTGGGTGTATCTTTCTCCCTTGCCTTTCACTTCTCATACTGCAGTGGGTTGCCATTTCCTTCTCCAGTGCATCACGTTTTGTTTCAACACGTTTTGTAACTCTCTGCTAGGACCTGTCTGTCTTGGGTGGCCCTGCACAGCATAGCTCATAGCTTCATTGAGCTACGCAAGCCCCTTTGCCACGATAAGGCAGTGAACCATGAAGGGGAAATACTGTTGTAGGAAACCAATTCCACGTTTAAGTCAGCAAAATAGCGTGATTATAAATTCTTATTTCCACAAGTTTTTCCAAGTGTACGGTCCACTTTTTTTCAGACCAAGCAAGCATTGACCCATTGGTTGTGACAGCAATTGACCAATTGGCTTGTCACCTAAATCTGACATTGTAAGCTGAGAGAACACGAACTGACCCAGTCACCAGCCAGCTTTCTTTGGGACTAGAGCTCAGTCTCCTGCTTTCTAACCTGGTACTTTAACCACTACACCAAATTACTTATCTAGTTTAATCCCAAATATCACTCTTTATACTCAGTTTGGTACTTCTTTAGAAAAATGAGAATGAGAATTGCATTGAAACAATTCCTAACAGTCATGGAGCCCCTATCCCTGTTGCTCAAATGCCATTGAAATACCAGTACTAATCCAATGCTTTACCTGTTGCATCCTATTGGTTTATATGTATGAAATTTGAATATGAATCTACAAATGGTCTTCAACTTGAGACCACAATTGGGACCAGAAAGTTTATCATTAGGTAACATGGTCATTAAAAGAGACTACACCTAATTTTACTATCCTAGCACTCTGCAGGCCACAAATGGGCCCATTTTCGGCAAAAACAGGATGTACTGAGGGTTGAGGAGGCCAAAAATTGGACTTGTTTTTGGCGTCCTGAACCCTCTGTGTGTCCCGTTTTCACCCTCCCCAGCCCCCAGAAGCACTCTGCAGGCCATAAACAGGCCCATTTTTGGTGAAAACAGGACAAATGGAGGGTTTGGGGCCAGTATTTGGCCTGCAAAGTGCTTCTGGGGGCTGGGGAGGGTGAAAACGGGACATGCAAAGCCCAAAAACTATTTTTTTCTTGTTTTCCTCCTCTAAATCTAGGTGCATCTTATAGTCCCAAAAATACGGTAATTATGCTTTTCTATTTCAGGCAGCGGTGTATTTCAGAATAAAGAACAAATCCCAAGAAAAGTACTTGACAGTTGCTGGCACTTTAATGGATGGAAGAGCTACATCAGTATGTTTGTTCCCACAAAATGGCAAGAATACTCAGATCTGGCATTACAGTCATGGGCTCATCAAGTCGAAGGTAGTTTCTTTACTTAATATCAAATTTATATAGCCACTCATCTCAACTTCTAAGCGGCAAATTAAAATAAGAGGAGGGTAATTAATTGATTTTCATCCTTATTTACTAGCTTATCTACTGCATGTTTTAAACCTATGTTTCAAAAGGCAAATTAAAGAAATCTTTAGAGAGATTTTATAATAGATTTCATGGAATAGCAAATTATTTCATTTCTAAGTTTCAGAAATATCCGTTCTGAATGTGATCATCATTTTAATGGATATTAAGGTTAGAAAGTTCCCTAAATAGTTGGTATTTTTCAAAATGAGAATTTGCTCATCTATAATTCCCTACAAGCATATCAGTCTGAAGTGAAGACAGATTTGAAGTAATTTCAAGAATCTATTACATGTGCTTACTCTTTTTATCTATGCCAGGAATATTGATTTGTTAGATTTATATCCATCCCAAGGCAAAAAACACAACTCACTGCCCTCTAATGTTTCTTCACAACTAATATGAGACAGATTTTGCTGTGAAGTAGAGACCCAATGGTGGACTTGAATCACTTTCACCACTCTTAGTCCAACACTTTCATCTTTCTAAAAATCTATAAGTTCTATTATGCACACAAATTCCACTGATTCCAAAAGTAAATTAGGAAAATTATTAGGAATTCTGAATGTGTTTAGACTCTTAAACAATAAATATATTAGGAATTCTTTGTTATTTATATACTAAATCAAATTTCTGCCTATCATTATTGCTCCACAAATTAAAACATTCTTTCACAAACTGTGAGCAGTTTTGTCTAAAATTACTGTTGCCGTCATTCATGAAAATTATTGTTCTTTGTAAGTGGAGTATGAAAGGTAAATTATGTTTTTGAAAGTAATTTTTTTTAATTTCTGGATTAATTTATACCTAATTCTTAATACAACTGGTCAAATTTAGACCACTGCCTAAATTTAGCCACTGCCTACCTATTCCCAACAATTCATTTTAGAGCTACTATTTTCCTTAAGGGAAGGTTACATTTTACGGTATTATTTATTAGACATATATCTGACAGAAGTGTGTGCATAATTAAGCCTTTTAAAGCAATAAGCAAATTCATTTTTTCTCCTACTTATCTAGGTCAGTGATGCTTGCCTTGATGTCATTGGAGGCAGGGATGTACCTGGAGCAAAAGTTGCACTGTGGGCAGAACATGGAAAACCAAGACAGAAATGGACATGCAATAAGGATGGAACAATCACATCTTATCTCAGCGATCAGCTTGTTCTTGATATAAAAGGTAATAGCACAGAGTGGTCTGCATGCTCATTAAAATGCCAAGTTGAGATGTAAAAAAAAATCAGATCAAGATTATTTCAGAATTCTTTATACGTATAAGCTGTATTGGAAAACAAGCTGAAATATTTTAGGAGAAAAAATAACAACAAAACACTAGAATAATGTGGCTGCATAAGTGTTCACACCCTTTTATAAGTAGGGATGTGGCTGTGTTTAGAATCACATTCAAACTGATATTAAATAGTAATCAGTACACATGTGCCATCGAAGTTTTATTAAGCCCATATACAGTTCAGCTGTTTTAGCAGGATTTTTTATCATTTACTCACTTGCCTCTTACATCGAAATTTATGGTTTGCAAAGAGCTTACAAAGCATCAGAGAGATCTAACTAGCTATACCATGGAATAAAATGAAGACAGTCATCAGCAAATGAAGAAATATGGCATAACACAGACATTACCAAGACCTGGATGTTCCTCCAAAATTGATTTTAAAAAATGTAGAGAGCCTGCAAGAGGCAACATTAAAGAAGCTGCAGGAATTTCTGGCAAGTACTGGTTGTGTACTGTATGTGACAACAATCTTCATATGTGGAATAGGATAGCACAATGGAAGCATTTTCTTACAAGGAAAAACATCCACGCCCAGCTACATTTTGCAAAACCCTACTTCAAGTCTGACAAAAGCATATGGGAAAATATGTTATGGTCTGAGACCATATTTAACTTTTTATCATAATTCCAAAAAGTAAGTTAGACATACAAAGAGCACTGCATATTGCTAAAAGTACACCATACCACACTGAAGCATGGTGATGGCAGTATTATATTTTGGGGCTGCTGTTCCTCAGCTGGAACTGGGGCTTTAGTCAAGATGGTATAAACAGTTCTAAATATCAATCAATTTGGGCACAAAATTTTCAGACATCCACAAAGATGAAGAGGAATTTCACTTTTCAACACAACGGCCCAAAGTATATCTCCAAATCAACAAAAGAATGGCTTCACCAGAAGAATATCAAAGTTTTGAAATGACCCAGCTTCAGCCAGACATTAATCAATTTGAAAATATGGCAGGATGATCTGAAGAGGGCTGGGCACAGGAGGTGCCAATCTGACAATTTTGCAGCGCTTTTGCAAGAAGAGTGGGCAGAGATTCCCAAGGCAAGGGCTGCCATGCTGATAGGCTCCTGCCCTAAAAGACAATGTCAAAAAATCAAAAAGTGTTTGAAACAGGTGTGCATCTTTATGCAACCACATTACTTTTTGATATTTTTTTCCCTCCTAAAAGATTTCAGTTTGTTTTTCAATTGAATTGTACAGCTTATATGTTATATTAAAGGTGGAAAGAATTCTGAACTGATTTATCTTAGTCTGATTTTTTGGCATCTAAAAAAAAGTGTCATTTAACAGGCGTGTATACTTCTGTATTTACAATACACATAATTGAAGTTTTGCCTAGATTTACATTGCCATTTACCTAGTTTATAAAATAGTTTTAGGTCAAGACTGAATATTATATATTGCAGAATTTGCATCTGCATTGGAATAGATGCTTTGCATTGGAATAGATTTCCATTTACATGTGCAAATAAAATACTACTATTACTGGTTATCTAAATACCAATGATAGTTGTAATATGTATTTGATTTTACACAATTGCATACTTTATTTGTAAATTTGGAAAAAATGATTAGAATATTATTCCTGGATAGTATATTTTTCAAACATTATTTTATTTGTTTAGGGGGTAAAATTGAATTATAGACTGAATCGTAAGTGCAGTTTTTAATTCATTTGGGGAGTAATTCACTTCAATATTCAGCTCTAAATTTACCTCTGAACACAAAGAACTTTAGGATTGAATTTGGCTAGTGCTGTATCATCTTAACCCATCCAAATATATTAAAATTTCAAGATACTTGCATTCATAAAGGATACTATGTCAAAGAGGGAAGCTATTCAATGCAGCTTAGAAAAGTAGGGAAAGATATGATGCAAAAAGAAAAACAATGTCATTCACATCCTGAAATTCTGTTATGGTTAATTGATTCCTCTTGCCTATTCTCCTGTTTCTGGTAAGATTTTTTTTTTCCTCATTGGAGCTGAAAACTGATCGTAAAGTGATAATTTTGTAACATTTTTAAGGTACAGTTTTTAAAGGACAAAGTAAGTAATTCATTTCTCAAATTTCTCTTATAGGAGGAGATTACTATGACAGAAACCACATTATTGTAAATCAACTTAGTATCAGTGAATGTACACAGAAATGGGACTTGGAAATATTATGAATGGATGGTCTCAAGATAAACTAATTTGAAACTATGTATTGAATTGTCTGAAAACACTTGAACTACTGAAGAGACATAGTATTGGTGTATCTTAAAAGATCTGCCCAAGACTGCCAAATGAAGAATAAAAAGCAGCTGACTTAAAGTTAACCAAACTGTTAATTTTTTACTTTCAATGGTATTGTTATTCATAAAATATTGCAGGGTAATTTATGCCAAATGTTCTTAACAAGTTTGGATTGTTGGTAACCAAAACTTAAAATGCAACTTTATACAGAACTGATGCTTTGAAATATTAGATATTTATATTGTACTTTGATACAATAACTGTAAATTGATTAAGAGAATGTATGAAATTATTTGTCAATCCAGTTTGTATTCTAATGTAATGAATTCTGTATAATTCTAATTAAAGCAGTTACAAGCATGTTAGAAATAACAAAATGTCAAAAAAGTGGTCTGTAATTGATCTCGTTTATTTTTACAAATAGCCAGAATTGGCTAAGTGATGATATGTGAATAATACTTTGCCTAATATTTTCCCAAATTATGCCAAACTTACACAGGCAAAGCCCTTATTTTCTTAGTGTAGATTCAAAATTCTACAGTGTTGTACGGTAAGAGATTATAAAACATCTATTCCTCCTAGGACTGATTCTTTTGGAAAACTGATGAAGGCCCTACAGTTAGTTGCTTTAACAAACAAAAAGTTGGGAAATAGATGTCTTATCTGATGTGTCTCTGGCCCTAATGGTCTCTCCTTTGACAACTGCTATTAAATTTAACAATTTGAATTGGTAAATCTTGTCATTAACATCATGAAGCACTGTCACAGAAGGAAATTTACCATATTCACCTACAAACTAAGGAAACATAAAATCATTTATTGTACAACTTATATCTATGCAGGGTTTTTTTTAAACCTTCCTTTATATATGAGCTTTAAACAGTATCTAGTAAAAGAAACCTAATCAAAATGGAATTCAGATTAGGGTTTCTCTTTTTTCCATCCTCAAATTTTCTACTATCCATCATTTCATCTTCAATAGTATTGTATCACACAATTTGAATGTGATTTTAATTTAGTTTCTAATATAACCAAAAGTTCCTTATTGTTTTTAGCCCCAGTTCAAAACACTGGAATATCCAAATATTCACAGCTATTCAAGCCCAATCATAGGCAGTGGTTGCAACTTACATTAATTTTCGTAACAGAACATCCCTGGGTCTGTATTTCCTAACCAGATGTTTTGCCCCAGTTCCTACCAAAAAAAGCAGCTGCCAAGTTCCAGATCCAAAAGTAAACCTTGGTGTGCATGGAGCCAAGGAAAGTATGAGGTACAATGCTGCTCAGCTGTGAGCTACAACCCCGTAGCATTTTATATTGTAAAATAAATCATTTATTTAGCTCTTGCATTTATTTTATATAACCAAGGTATTGATATTTTAATCTAAAATACTTATTTAATAGATGGATTTGTATGTATGCTAAAAAATAAGCAAGATATATTTTATAACACACCTTTTAAATAAATTATTCTTTCCAGCTCATGTTATCCTTACTCCATTTCTGATAAGATCATTTGATTCACCAATGTTGTAGCTACAACTCCAATCCTATATCTGCTTTCTTGAAACTCATATTATTACATAAATCTGTAATCCTAAACATAATTCTAAGAAAGTAAGACTAGATAAATATATTGCCAATTATTTCTGAGAAAAGATCTGCAAGATTGTACTCCTTAACCAAGCTCTATGCAGATTATGGAAGCGAACTGCTTTTTTTTCTGGGTATGCTGAGGTTTAAAGCTTTACAATGAAGTGATATCTATTCAAGAGATTATCATAAAATTAGTTTTGAAAGAAGCCTATCATAGTGCATCTTTAAGATACAGCCTAGTCTTAGTCTAGTTCAGGGATGTCAAACTGGTGGCCCGCAGTCCAAATGCATCACACACAGGTCATGCCCACCCCAGCTCTGTGAACGGAAAAACCATCATGAAATGTCACCTGACAGCACTGTGACACCATGAGTTTGACACCTGTGGTCTAGTTGGATTCTAGTGAATAAAGGATAATTTCAGCATGGCATTCTTTTCTACTGATTCTGGGGAACAGATAAGCAACAAGGAATAATGCTTTTATTTTGCTTTTAAAAGGCATTTGGGAACTGTTACAGGTTCATGCCCTATAAGTTATTAAACCATCCTAAGGTTTTATGAAGTTTTATTTGTTACTACAATACTTTTTCAAAATGAAAAAGTATTTTTTTCTTTTTGCACTGTGCTAAAGTGAATTAATCTTTAACAATAACATGAAAAGTTTTTATAATAAGCACTTCCTATTTTTTTTAAAAAAAGGTCAATATGCCAGTTGACAAACTTGCCTCAAAATTACTTCATATATGGGCTGTATAAGTAATTATCAATGCCATAGGTTGTACTATATTTTTCAAACCAACTTTGTCACTAAAGTAACACGCATATTGAAGAAGGGAGACTGTATTGGTGGTCTGGCTTAAGTCTGAAATAAATGAACAAATTCAAAATTGCATAGATAATATTGTGAAAAGGCTCTCACCCAGTGAAAAAGCAATCAAATACACTCCACCTATTTCCACACTGGTACCTGGATTAAGAAAGAAACTACCGTATTTACCGGATTATGAGCTGCTACTTTTTTCCCACGCGTTTAACCCTGCAGCTTGTACAACAATGCAGCTTATCTATCTTTTCTTCGCTAACTGCCATCAGAAACGTAAATACACAGAAACATGACAGATGCAAGAGGTCAATGCAAAGAAGCTACTGGTAGTTTTCGGCGCGCTCAACGCAAGCAGCACGACACGCACAAATGTAAAATATTTTTCACATCATCATGGAAAGTACACGAAAAAAAGCATATGATGTAGCTTTTAAGTTGAAAGCAATCAATCTGTCTATCCCAGAAGAAAATAGAGCTGCTGCACATAAGCTTGGCATTAATGACTCAATGGTGAGACGTTGGAGACGGCAGCGTGAAGAACTGATTCAATGCCAAAGGACAGCAAAAGCTTTCAGAGGTCATAAAAGCAGATGGCCTAAACTTGAAAATGTTCTTAAGGACTCAGTGAACACACAGAGCGCAGACGGCCGAGATATATCCACCGTGAAGATCCAACTGAAAGCTAAAACAATCACCAGCGAAATGGGTATTGAAGATTAAAGGTGGACTGTCATGGTGTTTTAGATTTATGAGACGAAAAGATTTATCCATCAGGGCGCAGATTGTCAGCAACTCCCAACGAGAAAATGTTGCAAACTCACAAATTTATTGAAACAAAATTAGCCGAGAATTCCATCAGACATCATAAATATGAAGTACCTTTAACGTTTGACCTGCCTCTAATTAGAACTGTTAACAAGACAGGAGCGTCATCCATTATGGTGAAAACAACTGGCCATGAAAACACATTTCACATGTGTTTTGAGCTGCACCGCATCCAGACAGAAGCTTCTACCAATAGTGATTTTTAAGCAGATGACTGCCAAAAGAAAAACTCCCGAAAGGCATAGTTGTTAAAGTTAACAAAAGGGTGGATGATAAAAAGCCTAATGACTGAATGGCTGACAGAGTGCTACAGTAAGTACCCGGATTTTTTCACCGGAAAAAATCATTGCTTGTTTGAGACAATACGAGGGCCCATATAACAGATTCTGTGAAAACAGCCATCAAGAGAACAAACTCAATTCCAGCTCTGATTCCTGGAGGTACAATTAAGTTTTTGCAGCCACTCAACATCAGTGTGAATCATACATTTATAGCAGAACTCCAAGGTAAGTGGGAGGCTTGGATGATAGGCAGTGAGAAATCATTCACAAAAACTGGCCGCATGCAAAGAGCATTCTTTTCTGAGGTCTGCCAGTGCATCCTAACAGCGTGGAGCAGTGTGAAAGAATCCACGATCACCAAGGGGTTTCGAAAGGACTGCTGTGTAGAGAGAACAGCGCAACTTCATTGGTAACTGTGCCTCGAGATGAAAGTGACATTGAGAGCGACACCGACAGAGAGACTGAAAAGGTGTGTGATGGAGATGTTCTGAGGCTCTTCAACTCTGACACTGAAGAAGACTACTTCAGTGGTTTCAGTGCACAGGAAGATAGTGAATAAAACATTAATGACTTTTCTGTTTTGTTCTATCAGCCATTTTACTACCGTGTTACAGGCACCATTTGGAAACAATTAAGGTATGTAAATAAACATTTACAAAATCTTTCTGTGTAAATATCTCATTTCACAATGTATGTATCTGCAGCTTATAGTCTGGTGCATCTAATATATGTAAAAATATTTTTTTCTTTTAAAATTTATTGAGTGTGGCTTATATTCCGGTGTGCTCTATAGTCTGGTAAATACGGTAAAACTCATAATTTTTGTTCTGCTCATGGCCTTACATGGATAGCAACATACTGCTTCTTATATTCATGGACACACAACAGGATGCTACACAAATTGTAGAATTTTTTTCATATGAAGAAATGTATTATACTGCAAGATGTTTATTAGAAATGTGAAAGAACACATTACTAATCACAGTATCAGATGACACTTTAAGAAAGC